>JAMKCH010002587.1:0-37352 GCA_023653785.1 Ophioderma brevispina | reverse complement strand
ATAAAATATGGCAAAAGCGATTCAAATTTATTTTAAGGTTTACGAGAATTAATTGGTAATTATATCAGTTTGGTTGGTCAAGTTGGTGCTCATAAATGGAAGAAATACTTGTATATTTTAGCATAAGTTGAAAATGTAAACTTCCATATAAAAAGAAAATAGTGCCGAGGCGATGTACGCGCGTATATCAGGTGTCAAAACATCAAAATATGGAAAAAAAGGTATGTTTTTTCGTAACCCTGAAATTGTTATGTACGACGCGAGATCAAAATCATCAAAAATATTGTAATTTGTAAGTAAATCAACATGAGCAAAGCCAGATAATAAGGGTACAATGCATTGCTCACTTGTTTACGGTAGCAAAAACTGACAAAAAAGACTTGTTTATGGTGAGCAAAAACACAAAAATGCTTGTTTAGGGTATGTTTTTAGACGGTGGAAATACTTGTTTAGGGTGCATTTCGGAATTTTTTTTTTTTTTTTTTTTCCCCCCCCCCCCCCGGTGTCGAGTGCAAAGTGGAGTTGTATGGAAAGAGATAATGTCTATAAAATTAGGAAATGTGTAGACTATTGTGCTAAGTCAGAAAATTTGGTTTTGTTTACGTGTTCTAGGTTTGAAACATCCAACATAATATTGCCTGGTGTGTTCTCGGTGATTTTACGCTTATACTTGGATGTTCAGTGTGCAGTACCTAATACCATATAATTAATTTTTACTAGCATTAACTGATAGCTTATTTGCTTTAAACCAATTATTTACTTCTTCAAGCTACTTATTTATCAAATATACTTTATTCTTCAGCTTTGGATCGGAAAACAATACAGGGTGACCCAATAAAAACTTTACCCAAAATCAGAGTGATATTTTCCACTTTTTTTAAATTTTATATCTGTGGATATTATTTGATCATAAACAATGGGTAATTGAGCATTGCAGACTTGCCCATGGGTATTTCATGATGGAATGATAAGTACACATTCATTGTTTTGGCAACCGGCCTTTTCAAATCTGAAATCATAGCATGCAGTTGTACTAAATACCAGTTTTCTGTCTTGTGTCATGGCGGGGGTAGGACAGAATCTGCTCGATTTGGGCATTGGGGATTTCCATGCCTTGTGCTCCGTGGACAAGTCTGTTTTGCTGACTTATTGTTCAGTGGACCATATCTTGAGAACCACTCAACCAAAATGAACAATTTTTTCAGGCAACATGCTCAATTATCCATTCTTTATGATAAAATAAAATCCAAAGATATCAAATTTAAAAAAAAATGAAAAATATCCCTTTTATTTTGGGTAAAGTTTTTATAGGGTCACCCTGTATAGTAGTATCATCCGTAAATAAAATAAATTATAATATGGGTGATGTTTTAGTTATATCATCTATATTATAATAGGCCACGTGTGTCTGTCTGTCTGTCTGTCCGTCCTTTTTCTCAGGGTCCTGGGGTCGTACGGTCGCGAAACTTGGTGGGTGGGTGTAGCTTGGGCCGGGCCAGATCAATTACGAGTGGTTAGCGGCTACGCGCCCCATGAGCCGGGAAATCGCCGAAACAAACAAAAAGTATCCAACATAAGGTCTACAAAGAGTATCCAAAACAAGTAGTACTGACCAGCAGCAAGTTTGTTTACATTAGAATAGACCGGGCTGTGTGTGCTGCAGTGGCTTGGATCAAATTCCTTTGGAAGGTGTAGTGTTTCATAGTTGAAGGTGCACCTGCAAAACAGTCTATGGAAACACATATAGGGAGTTTAGGATTTATTAATTTGTACATCTATATTATAAAAGGCCAAGTAAACTTTGGTGTAACTAGACAAAACTTGGTGGGCGAGGTCGACTGTTGATGCCGGAAATTTTTAAAAGTCACGACAACGTCATCAGGGGTCATTCAAGGTCAAACAAACTGCGAAACCCGAGGGTCATTCAAGCCAGGTGATTGCGAAACCCGGGGACCACCTAGTTGATATTAATATGAATAACAGAGGGCCTAATATAGACCCCTGTGGAACTCCACATATTATATTTTTCAGGTTGGACTTATGCGAATTGTAGTATACGTATTGTTGTCTATTATACAAGTAATTTTGAATCATTGCAGTATAATACCTCTAAAACTGTAATATTCTAACTTATAAAGTATTATGTTGTGGTCGATTGTGTCAAAAGCCTTGACAAGTCCAACAATATTCCCATTGTGGACTCATTTTGTTCAACGGCATAACTAATTTTGTCTAATAATTCTATTATCGTCATGTTCGTAGAATGGTTGGGACGAAACCCAATCTGCCTTTGATTAAGAGTATTATGTTTCTCAGTGTGGTGCATACATCTGTCAAATACTAATCTTTTAAGGATTTTAGAAAAACAATGGTAATATCGAGACTGGTCGTTAATTGGAGAATATTTCTGCATCTTCTATTGGTACTACTTTTGCAACTTTGAGACTTTCAGGTACGCTGCTTGTTGATATTGACAAATTGAAATCATGCTCAGTGGTCCAGCAATATTCTTTTTACAATAAAATTACCAATGTCATCATGTCCATGACTTTTATTTTGATTAGATTTGTTGACTATATCATTTTGTATCATTTTCTACAATTGGGGTCATATAAGTATTTCGTTGGAAGGGTTCGTTAACACTTAAGTGCCCAAGGGGGGGGGGGGGGGGGGGGGGTTCCATAGTACCCAAACATTGATTTTTTTTGCGATTTTTCGGTTACGCAATCAAATTTTTCAAGGAGTTTTTTGCTAATTGTCTGATTTATGAATACGCTTCTCCTGATACTAAAAAAAATCCAATCCGCCCACGGCTTCATTAGAATAATTAGGTTGGGTCCTTAAGAACCCCCTTGGCCACTAACGGAAAAGAAAAGATCAAGATATTTTACTAATTAAAAAAATTAAAGTTATTAAGGCTTGGGATTTATTTGCTTAGATATATACCTTAGGAGGCAATTAATTAATAATTAATATTACTTAAATCAAATACCCTTTATATGCTGATAGCATCAATTTTAATTTTGCCATGACGTGCTCTTAACTGTGTAAGTCTATGGGAAACCAAGGTGATTTTGAAGTTTCTGAGAAAAATACAAGATGGTATAAATTTGGCTATATTTTGCAATGATTATTTTAATTGATTATTCTAGAGTAGATTTAATGAATTATTCTGGTTCAAAACCTTATATTGGAGTTGCTGAGGATGGAAATGTGCGAACCACTCTTTTTCGGAGAGTGACAATTTCAATTATCGATAGGTCATAGATCAAAGCTCGGATTGTCATTTTTATTGTGGGTACGTGGTTTTTACGTGATCCCCATTTACTTGTGTTAGTGTCATGATCAACTCCCATGGAAAAGTGGTTATCTGGGTTGGGTGCCTAGGAACTCCCCCCCGGGCACTAACGGAAGTTTTTTGCTTGGGCACTTAAGTGTTAAGGTAATCAAAGTAATTTTTACCACTATGGGGCCTATATTAGCAAAAAAAAATGAACCCATTTACGATTTCTTGAGGATCATCTATTGTATCACCTACATCCATTTTGAATGTATTTTGTTGAGTTCTACATTTTCCACGGCCTATAGCGAATATTGTTCGCCTCGTTTGTTTAAATTATTTTTAGTAGCATTGAATTTCTGGAAAAAAGTAATTACGTTTACATTTGCGAATCAGGGTATGCAGTTTATTTCTGTACGTTTTATAGGTTTGTAATCTCCTTTGGGTTGGATGCTCTTTGTATTATTTATATAATTTATTCTTTTTGATAATACACCTGAGGAGTCCCTTGAAGATCCATGGTGAATGTGGATCCCTCCACTTGTTATTACTACATTTCTTTAGTGGTATGCACTCATTACCACCCGAGAAATGAAAACACAGAAAGCAATGCGATATGAATGTGGCGCATATTTGCCAGGAGTTAGTCCCTATTTATTTCCAATTCCAAATCAAGGTATTCCAAATATTTATGTATCCAAATTCCAGTTTCTTTCCAATTCCAAAAGCCCTCAGCGACCAGTAATATACTAAACCACTGGGGTTCCCACTCCTCATCAATTTGCCAAAGGTACTGCGGAATTAACAGGCCTAACTTCACATTCGAAGTTCCTGTTATAATGCTAATGCACAATGCGACATTAATATACTAAGCCGCTGTGGTTGCCACTCCACAGCAATTTGCCAGAGAAGGTACCGATCCCATAATATAGCCTAACTTCACACTTGAAGTCCCAATTAGATCCTTATCACTTAAGTGACCAAGGGGGGGGGGGGGGGTTCCTAGGGACCCTCCAAATTGTTTTCGCGCTAGACGCTTTACGCGTGGGTTTTTTGTACCGAAATTTTTTGTAATTGTCTGACTTTTAAATGCGCTTCTTTTCGTACCAAAAAAATTAAAATCGGCCAAGCCGTTAATGAGTTAATTAGTGAGGGTCCCATGGAACCCCCCGGGCACTAACGGAAGTCAACTGAGAATATTTAAAAAAAAAATCAAAGAACCAAAGCAATTTGTTTTTGCTGATATATGTTCACATATACATATAAGTAAACAATTAATAGTAACATTAAAAATAATTAACCCTTTATGTGCTGAAAACAAACAATTTCATTGTGGACGTTGCTAAACCGTTACTGTACAAAGTCTATGGGAAAATGATGTGTATTTTGCAACACCCATTAAAAATACAGGATTCCTAAAACTTCAAGTTTTTGGTTAAATATATGTAATTTGGGTCTTCTAGAGTACATATCAACATAAAATAAGTTTCCAAAAAGGTTATTTGTAAGGCAAGGCTCAAATTTGATTTTCCGTCGTTTTGCCCAATTTTCGCTTGTTTTGAAAACATTGTTTTGCCCCTAATTTTCAGCCCAAATAACAAATTTCATTTTTATTGCTGATTTGGGGTTGTTTTATGACCCTTCACATGTGGTATAAATTTCGTACAAAAATTCCCTCGGGAAAGTGGTTTCCTTAGGGGGACCCCCCCCCCCTTGGGCACCAACGGGAGTGAAAACCCCTTGGTCACTTAAGTGTTATTGGAATACATACAGATTTACAACTAGTTTAAGCGCAATGCGCAATTTGCTAAAGGAACTGACCTATCCACTAGCCTAACTTAAGTTACCATCCAATTTCATTTATTTTATGCTACAAGTTCAATTTAGAAAAGGTTCAGATCCATCAAATCCATCAGATCCATCTTACATTTCTCGCACAAACAAGGATTCATCATAATCGTAAGATAAAACAACCTCCCAAAATTCTAATTAATAAACCATTAAAACCTAAATTGAGGTAATTAAAATACCTTCTGCTGGTCTACCACACACCTGGGGGGAGGGGATGTTATAATTGACCACAAGCCCAGAAGGGCTACTAATCTCCCCGGTGGCAAAAAGCGAAGTGACCATTTCCAGGAAAGTCGGGCAGCTTCCCCGGAAATACAACACCCTGATTGGTTATGGAAGACAAAAGGGTGAAACACGATTGGTTCCCATACAATCGGTAACCAAGCAACCTAAAAGGGATCAGAAATCATTTCCTGGTGTTAAATCAGTTTATTCACAGGGTTAGACCCCCGGACATTTGTTTCATAGCCGCCATATTGGATTTTTAACTGAAATACAATAATTTTCCTAGATTTACTGCTTTTTTAACCCAAGGGACAAGTTTGTCTTCAATTTCGTAAGTCTATAAGTAATTGTTATACAATATTATCTTCCAAATAAGACATGATAATTGCATGTTTTCAACTTAGTTATCATTTTCTGAAGATATTTGTAAATACGTTATAATCACGATTAGCATCTGTATTATCAAAAACATCACTCCAATTGACTTTGGACAATCTTTCTTTTAATTTTCCGTTAATGTTACTGTGATTCCGTTTGTATACACATTCCTTAATGTTTGTTGATTTCTTACTAAAACTTGTATTTGACATCAAAATTGTTGGGAAATGGTCAGTGATATCTGTAACTAAAATTGAATAATTAATAGAATTATAATCATTTGTCAATATAGAGTACCACGGATCTTTACGAAGGATCCTGGCGTGGATTTGTAAAAAGAATGGGCCAATGAGAACGCAGTGTGCTTGTGTGTAGTAACTACGCAACATCATTGGTGCAAAGTATGCAATGCACAAATTCGTGCGGGATCCCAAGTAAGGCAGTGGGATCCCTAGCGTGATCAACCGAGTTTTCTATCCTCGGAAAAAAATCCTACCATTTGGATAGAGGTAACTGTGATAGAGTGACTCGAGCATTTTGATTGGTGCTTGAAAATTTAGTGGACAGTGTTATTATCTGAAGTGAAATCAAAATATATAATTTGTGACGAATTTGCAGAGATTTGTGACAGGTTTGGGCGGGAAAATTGTGTGAAAATTGGAGAAAAAAAATAGAAAGTAAAATGTGATTTGTAGAAAATATTAAAAAGAAAACAGATCCCCATCAATGAATATGGAGTGACTGTTGAAAAGTGAATTATTGAGCCGTAGAGTGTAAAGATGACAAGTGCGGGATCAACATTTGAGAAAATGTGTATCATCAAAATAGAACCTATTACGAATTCAGAGTCTGACTGGAAAAGAAATATAAGTGAGATATGATTAGAAATTTAAAGGGGAGTCGGAGTTTAGATTTTCTAATAGAAAATATTGTGGATTAGTGTGGTACAGAGATTTGACAGTATATAAAAGGGGAACAGACTCATATTCCGAAGGGTTATTTCTCCGAAGGGTCGTTTGTCCGAACACACTATTCTATCGAAGTCCATATTTCCGATAGGGTTTTCTTCCGAAGTGTTATATGTCCGAAAAGTTTTTTACTCCGAAGGGTCGTTTGTCCGAAAATAGTGTTCATTTTTTCCGAAAGATCATTACTCCGAACGGTTAATCTTTCGAAGGTTTATTCTTTCGAAAGTGTTTTCTTCCGAAGTGGCATTGGTCCGAAACAAAAAAAGGGGTCGTTAGTCCGAAACATAAATTGAGTTCTTTCTTCCGAAGGGCCGTTTCTTCTCCGAAAAAATAACAAGGATTTTTGTTCCGGAGGGGCCATGTTTCCGAAAAATAGAGAGGGTTTTTAAATCCGAGGGTTTTTTAGCCCGAAGGGGCGTTTGTCCGAAATTCGGACAAACGCCCCTTCGGACTTAAAACCTCTCGGAGTAAAAACCAATAGGAGTAATAGCCTTTCGGAATAAAGAATCTTCGAACAATACAACACCTTCCACATGACTTATACCAAAACATCAAAAATGGGAAATAAAATAAGGCATAATTACATTATACCTTTCGCACCTAGTTTTTGGTTCATGATCCGAGTCAGCTAATTATGTCCAAAATAAAACACCAAAAGGAAATAATGTTAAAAAAAATCCAATACCGACCCGTTGGTGATGGATGCATTTCATAGCTGTATGCGCTTAAAAATTGAATTAAACAAATAATGTTTGGACTGGCGCTCAAAAATTCAAATACCGTGATTTTTTTAAAGAAATCCAAACTTTTCGTTAAGAAACTTGGCATGTCCAGGATCCAGTGCAAACAAAACAAATAAACAAACAAAAACAGATAAATAAACAAAAACAATTAGGTCGTAAAGCCTAACTTTTTTGATCGAGAATCCAAATTCTTTAATTAAATAATTAATCGATAATGACGGTGTATCAGTCCAAGATAATCACCACGATTTCTATCTGTCCACAATTTGGAATCCTATTTTGGATTGCCCATCAACTTTTCGGCTTCAAATACAGAGTAAATAATCTACATCACTCTGCTCACAATGGATTTGAAAATATAATAAATCCTGGGCCCTGTGTGGAGTAAATCTACCTTAGTGTACAGAAGGAAACTAGCTATACCTACTTTAATAGCTGATTACAACTGCTGACGAATCTTCTGCCCAAGTTCTACTTCATATATACACAATTTTCATAAAGTTCCCAAGTCTTAAAATAGATATTACCTACAAAATCAGGCATAAACATAACCTTGCACTAGCTGAGCAATTGAAATCCACATAAATTACTTCATCTGAATACATCAATTCCCATATTAACTTTATGGGGGAATCCCAGATTCTGCAATGGTTTGATCTCAATGCGAAACAAGTTGACTCATTCAATTTTACATCTTGGGGGATCCCCACTTGCCTATGGTACAATCTAACCGGTGCACCTAGCAAAACACACTAGGTACATTCCCTTCTCTCTTTTATAGTACACAAATTACTTTTCTCGTGAGAAATCTTTTCTCAAATACAATTTTGAGAAAATAATATTTTTAAAGTTAATCAGAAAAATGGAGGCATATAACCCTCATACCTACATACCTACATCCCTTTTTAATACGTACTTTATCTTCGTTCGGATTTTTTAGGCGGGGAGTATATATATTATATATAGATATATTTTATATCTTTTATATTTTATATATATATCATATATCTAATCTAATAGTGTATTATAATCTTATATATATAATTATCTCTCTATATTATCTATATCTTATATATATCTATGTATCTTATATCTATCGCTTATATCTATATGAATCTTTTCATTCCCCCCATATCTACGTTCATCTCAGCGTATCCAAAGGAAAGAAAATTGCATTAAAACGGTCTACTTGATATACCTTCATCACAGAAATCAAAACGCTATTTTCTTTGCTTTTGCTTGAGCAGCGTTTTTTACAATGTGGTGAAAATCAGGGGGTTTATTAACTTTCCCAGTTCTCAAAATATCAAAATGTATAATTATTTGGATGCATTGAGAATTTTCTTAGCAGCAGTGTAGGTCTCAAAATTCTGTTATAGTGTGAGTACCTTTCATCAAGAGTATGAGTGCAAGAACCCCGGTCATAGTACGGTGAGGATGAATATAAGTACTTGACCCTGAGTAGGTGTAAGAGTATGGTACGTGTACACAAATTGTAGTCGTACTCGATACGAATATGAGTATTTTTACTCATTACCTTCGACGCTACAGTGGCGTGTACCCTTCAATGATGAAAAGTAATTTTTAGCTTGATGAACATCAGCAAAAGTGAATTTTACAGAATCGATACGAACCCTACTAGATTCATTCCTTAGAATGTTGGTAATTATAACTGGACTACCAAACAGAAATTATCTTTGCTTTGTAGGACTCATTTCAGAGTGTAAGCAAAAAGAAAAACAATATCTCTACAGAATTTCCTTCTCTTCACGAAAGTATAACCATTTTAACCGTGAGAAAATAGTCTGTTGTGATGTCCGTCGAATGTGAGATCCGTCGCATTCGTTATCTTTTTATGTCCAAGGGGATACATTACTCAGTTATTAGTAATCAACTTGTCATTGCCAACTATTGCACGCTGTATTGTCTCATATGTTTTGTTTTGTCCTGTACTCTGCACATGTTTTCGTTTACGTCTGTCTTGCACATGTTTGTTCTTTGTCTTGTAACTTATAAAAGAATAGTAAGGGTGGCCAATTACTTCGAGCTTTGCTCTGCTTGGTCACTCCACCGCTAATAATAATTTTTACACTTTGTATGTATTGATCAATGGTGAAATACAATGAACTGGACTGAACTGAATTTTGACGACAACCAAAATTAATTTAAATTTGCGATCTTTTGTATTTTGCAAAAAAACATAATTGTGGGTTGTAAAATGTCAAATGCATCTTTTGGTATTTGCAAGTTATTTCATGAGGTCTTTTGATAGGGTTATGAAAACACAAATACTCTCATCTCATAATAGTCTCTGGTTATTCCGAAAGGTTTTTTATCCTAAGGGTCGTTAGTCCGAAATTAGAATGAGGGAAATTCGGACAAACGACCCTTCGGAACAACAATCTTCATTTCTCTTTCAGACAAACGACCCTTCGGATTAAAGATTCTTCGGAACATAACTCCTTCGGAACAAAAACCCTTTTAAAATGCGTTTTCGGACAAACGCCACTTCGGAGTAAAAAACTTTCGGAGAAAAGACACATTACTTATTTTCGGATCAATGCCCCTTCGGACAAAATGCCCCTTCGGACAAATTGCACCTTCGGAGAAATTGCACCTTCGGAGAAACGACCATTCGGAGAAACACCACTTCGGATTAAAAACCTTCGGAATATATTACCTTCGGATCAGATACTCCTTCGGACCAAAAACCTTTCGGATCAAAAACCCTTCGGAAAATAGTCCTGCACCCATATAAAAGCATGTAGAGTAAACCATGTGGAAGATAGGGAGGTCGTAAAAAGGACCATTGGTGAGGTTTAAGAAAGAAATACTATTTCTTAGTGTTAATATTGGTTGATGTGATGGAAGGAAGGGGTCCTAACCTGGCGGTTGGTTTGAATAAAAAACTAGGGAGTTGGTAAGCTTGTCTATTCATAATCCCAGTCATAGGAGGAGTGATTTTGAGTAAAAGGCGTAAGAAGAATAGACGTTCGCATGGAACAGATGGGTCTATAAAACCCTCCCTTGGTGTATTCCTTTCCGACGGTTGCAAGTTTGCAAAATACAAGTTTCGCTCTTCGTTTTTTGGAAGGTTCGGGATGGAAGTTGAAGATGTCAAAGAACAATTAGCTTCTTATCTGTATTTTCTAAATATTTTTTTTATTTTTTTTATTTTTTTTATTTTTTGCAGTTTTCTTAAAAATTACATTTTAGGTCAAACTTTAGCTTGCGGGCGCTTTTCAGCGATTTTTCGCTTATAAGCTTTCTCATTTGCTGTTTTTAAAGTTTACAGCCATAAAGATGATCACAAAATTTGGGACATCTTCACTTAACACCAAAGAGGAATCGGCAGCTTCAAATCAACCTCAATGGAAGCGACTCTGTCATAACAATCTTAAACCAAAGTATCTGCGGGACAAAGCTTCTTATCGGTACATCTCGAGTCAGTATGTGCAAAGTATCTTCGGCGGGAATAACCTCCTTTTCCTGCCTTGATGGATCTTCTGGGGTGCTAGCACATCCACTCAACGCACCACCGCCCTTGCTCTATATTCTACAGCGCTGCTGAGTATATACCGCCCGATGGTGCAATAGCTTTCACAGGAAGAAGTGGGACACAGTATCTCAAACGAAGACCTGAGAATCCATTACTGGGGCCTTCGTTCCACTCCATCTGAGTTTCTACCAGTGCCTTTCAGGCCAATCGCACTTGCCAGTGCTCTGAGAGAACATAACACACCATAAAGTGTGAATAAGGCTCTGTTAGACAACGAGCCTGTTGCATACATGTCAAAAGAATCACCACCGCTCGGCAGACAGAGACAGCGATCTCATGACCGTCTTATCGAACATGCTGCTAAATCTACCCAGCTCTCCCTTCAACATCTTAAACAGACACAGGAAAACTCTGTGCCTGGCTAGATACTCCATAGACGAGACCAATGCACTATCACACCGATATTATGGACAGAACTTCACTGTTAGCAATCTTCCACGTAAGTAATGGGTCACCTTGAACAGAAGTCGCACAGGAGTCGGTCGTTTCACAGCAATATGCACCGACGGGCTGCGGTGGGCTGCGACCATCTCCAGCTCTTGGACAATTTGACTTTCATCACAGACTGCGGATCACATTTCAATTAATACTTTTCTTTGTCACGGGCTGTGGATATCGACCTCTCAAACCGCAACCAATCAACAGGAGATGGCTCCTCCAACATATTTAGCTGCTCCCTCTACTAAGAAGAAGAAGAACATGTCCTTCCACAAGCTCAATTGCCACAAGACTGGAAAACAAGGCAATATTTCTCGCATATTCAAAAAAGGAGAGAGGGTTGATCAAAAGAACTATTGGCCAGCAGCGCAGGTGGCTGTCCTCGAGCTCATAGTACAAGCCAGATATAAAATCACTTGATTCACCTCACGGCAGTCAACATGGATCCGCAAAGGTTCGCTTGCGCGGACACTCAGAGCTAGTTCTCACTACAAAGACTTGACTGAAGCATTACATGACAAGAAAACAAAGTGCACATTCCGTCGTGTTAACAACAAACTACGCACTTATGGTATCAACAAGAACCTCGTCTCTTGGATTGAGGTTTTCTTTTGTTTTCGGGAAGCAGAACACAGAAAATTCGTACTTGATAGGCAGATTTCTCAATCTCAATGAGTTGATTCCGGTGTCCAGCATGACACTGTTTGGGACCTCTTTTGTTTTCCTTTTATTGACCGACCTCCAGATAAGTTATCATCGAACACTGTTTATTAAATGGCTGTTCAGTTGACAGACCGGTTTCAAAACATGAGACGCGAACAACCTCGACAGACTTTATGAATGGCAATATTGAATGGCAAATGCGCTTCAAACGTTACTAAAGGTATGCATTGAATGGTTGGATTCTCCTCGTACCTTACAATCTTGGGAACCAAGAGTTTTAAGTCGTCTCGTCTCACCCATATTTAGGTGTCCAATTACAAAATAATATGAAATGGGAGACTCAGATCCCAACGTAACATCGAAGGCCAGCCGCATGTTAGGCCTAATGAGGAGAAATCTATAAGACACTGTTCCGAACAAACTGTCCTCTGGTTCGTCCTCGTGTCTAGTACGCTTCTGTGGCATGGGACCCATATAGCAGAACTCATGTCAACAAAATAAATAAGATACAAAGAAACGCAGCTCGCTTTGTCTAAAACAACAATGACCGCACACCTGCAGGGACAGTAACAAAAATCCTGAACGAGCTTGAATAGCATCCTCTACAACTTCGCCGTCAAATTGCCATACTCTCTCTTATGTACAAAAAAAAAATAAAGTTGTGGACATCCTCATTGATCGGTACCTGACCCATGTGATCCGAAAGGAGGTGGTTGCGTAGCCGTATACGGCTTTTTAGCGCAAAAATTATATAGCCGTACACTTCCGAATTTTTAACTGAAATGAAAACTGAACGTGGATTAGGGGTTAGGGTTAGGGCCCTACTCCGTAACCAGTACAATATTGTAGCTGATCCATCAGTGGCTGTAGGCCTACATAATCTTTCGCTAATTAGGCCTCATTAATTCCGTACATTTACGACTATATAGCTAGTTCATACAGGACAGGCTATTTGACCAAATACGGCTACATAATTCTGCCTCTATCGATACCTTATACGCTACATAATTTATACATCCCAGCAAGAATTTCTGCCTCACATCCCTCGAAGTGTAGCGAGCATGCAAGACGGTAGCTTGTCACATAATATTCTGGCAACACAAACTAGGGACGCAAGTTGATGCTCCATCAGTAAATACCTAAATAAACTAAACAAACAAATTATATCTAAGCAGGGTTTATAAAATGCATTAGCAACACCAATAATGATAAAAAAGTCTTACTAGTTTTATTATTATTGTCATTTGATATACTGTAGCAATGTTATATCAGTTATATTTTCAAATTGATAATCATTAATATGGATTATTCGTGCCCCAAAACATACAAATAAATTCTAGTTCACTACATAGGTATATAAATTACCTTTTGGTAAAAAACAGTAACATTTTTAGACGCGCCGTTTGAATTTCGAGGTACGCCCATCAGCCAATATCTAAGAGATTCAAACATACATTTTATTTGTAACGATTATTGGTAGATGTTTGTCATAACTATACTTTGGACAAAATATGATTCATTTGGCATCCACTTTGGATTTTCTTGTACTTGGCGGCCCTTTTGATTTTGAAAACGACGAAATGTTTTCTTGTACCCAAAAACGTCCTAAGGAGATACTACAATTATACACTAAAATTAGATATTTGAAAATTATTGGAATGGATTTGTCATGGCTGAAAAAAAAATATAAATATGCAACAAAATACAATATTTGCCACGGATATTGAAAAACGAATTCGTATTGATAGGCAGATTTCTCAATCTCATAGTTGATTCCGGTGTCCCGCATGACACTGTTTTGGGACCTCTTTTGTTTTCACTTATATTGACGACCTTCCAGATACGTTATCATCGACACCTTTTTTATTAAACTGCTGTTCAGTTTACAGACCGGTTTCAAATCCTGAGGACGCGAACAACCTCGACGACTTTATGAGGCAATTGAAAATGGCAACTGCGCTTCAACGTTCTAATGTTATGCCTTGAATTGGTTGGATTCTCCTCGTACCTTACAATCTTGGGAACCAAGAGTTTTAAGTCGTCTCGTCTCACCCATATTTAGGTGTCCAATACAAAATAATTGAGGAGACTCAATCGCCAACTTAACAATCGAAGGCCAGCCGCATTGTTAGGCCTAATGAGGAGAAATCTATAAGACACTGTTACACAAACTGTCCTCTGGTTCGTCCGCTTGTCTAGACGCTTCTGTGGCATGGGACCCATAATAGCAGAACTCATGTCAACGAAATAAATAAGAACAAAGAAACGCAGCGGCGCTTTGTCCTATCATAACAATGACCGCACACTGCAGGGACAGTAACAAAATCCTCACGAGCTTGAATAGCAACCTCTACAACTTCGCGTCAATTGCCAGACTCTCTCTTATGTACAAAAAAAAAAAAAAATAAATTGGGACATCCTCATGATCGTTACCGTGACCATGTGATCCGAAAGGAATGTGGTTGCCACTACCGTATACGGCTTTTTTAGGTTCGCAAAAATTATATAGCCGTCCACTTCCATTTTTTACTGAAATGAAACACTGACGTGGATTGGTTAGGTTAGGCCCTACTCCGTAACAGTACAATATTGTAGCTGATCCATCGTGGCTTGTAGTCCTACATATCTGTCGCTAATTAGCCTCATTATTCCGTACATTTAAACTGACTATATACTAGTTCATACAGGGCAGCTATTTGACCGTATACGGCGACATTTGCCGCTATATAGCCGATCCGGGCTACATATTATACATCCCAGCAAGAATTGCTGCATCACACATCCTCGAAGTGTAGCGAGCAGGCAAGACACGTAGCTGTCAATAATATTCTTGCAACACAAACTAGGGACTGCATTGTATATCCTCATATCATACCTAAATAAACTAAACAAACAAAATATATATAAGCATGGTTATAAAATGCATTAGCAACACCAAGCAATGATAAAAAGTCTTAAAGCATATGTTTTTATTATTTTTGTCTTTGAATATACTGTAGCAATGTTATTCATGTTTATTTTCAAATTGATCAATCTTCTGGAGTATTCGTGCCCCAAAACATACAAATAAATTCTATGTTCACTACCATAGGTATATAAATTACTTTTGGTAAAAAACAGTAACCTTTTAGAGACGCCATTTTGAATTTCGGGTACGCACATCAGCCAATATCTAGAGAGATTCAACATACATTTAGTTTTAACGATTATTGGTATATTTTGACTAATAACTAATACTTTGTGACAAATAGGAGTCATTTTGGCAGCCACTTTGGATTTTCGTTGTACTTGGCGGTGCATTTGAATTTTGAAAACGACTAATGTTTTCTCTTTGTACCCAAAAATTCTAAGTAGATACTACAATTAACACTACAATTAGATATTGAAAATTTTGGAATGGATTTGGTCCTGGCTGAAAACAAAATATAAAATGCAACAAAATTAACAATATTGGCCACGGGATATGGAAAACGAATTTCGACCCAAGAAATGGTGCACACCCGGAAAAGGCACTTTAGGTCCTTCAAAACGAACGTGGGATCATTTTTCGTAGAATATTTTGTCTAAAACAATTAAAGTGAACACTGTTTCCCATCTGTTTAAGTCTGAGGAGCTAGACTACATAGGCAACAAACATGGCACTTTGCCCTTTGATGGGGTATTTCCCTGTTCTCTTGAACAATTGAAATTGTTACACAGTACAGGGAAATAGGCCCTACCACTGCACTGGCATGTAAGCCACCGCTAATCGCGCGTGAGCATTTTTCGTTTGAAAATGTGAATTATCAATACCCTGTCGTACCGGCAAGAATAACACGCTGAATGCTGACTACTGAGCTCCGTTGATTATTTTTTATAACAACCCATCATAAGACTGTTCGTCCAGCTGTACAACAACCGATCCACGCATAAAACTATAAATGCTGATCTGTCATCTGATCAAATAACAAGCCGCAGCTGGCTGATTTTACATGTCTTGGTTTAAGTGGGGGTCCAGGGATAGTGTCAAAACCATTAAATCGCGGCAAGGTTGGAAAAACCGTGTCGCATGAATTAATTTTTCAACTTTTCATTCAAAATTCACATCCTTAATGGAAATGTCTTTCTAAGTGAAATATTTTTTAATACATAAAAAGTCAAAAATATATAATTATATTTGATTCTTAAGTAAGTGTATATTTCAAACAAAGAAAGTTTGTATTACAGGGTTCTAGTCCAACACAGTGCAAATCAAAATTAGTTTCATTTCATGTCATTGTTTCCGTTCACACAATTCTTTATTATAAATGCAAAATTATAGCCATATATTGTATTGGAAATAGGCAAAAATTGAATATATCGATTACTTTACCTCATAAAAATAATTAATTATTATGTCGCACACCTAGTGAACCTACGTGACCACGTACAGTATCATGATGATCGCTTGTTACGACGAGAAAATTAGCGAAATTTAATTAAATATCTATTTCTTGTTAGTCGTCATACGACAGGCGAGGTACTACTGCCATCAGGTATGTCTAGTAAATCGGCAATGACGGTAAAGATTCTAATTTAACAGCCCAAAACAAGGTTATGTTAAAAAATGCAACATACGGTTACTTCAAACACCTAACTAAAGTTGAGTACTTTTAAACCTTATCATTTTCTAGCAGCTTAATTACCCAACAAAGTACCTTCCTTAGAATCGATTTCATTTTTGAATATTAACCTATTAACACTTAAGTGCCCAAGGGGGGGGGGGGGGTTCCATAGTACCCAACATTTGATTTTTTGCGATTTCTAGGTTACGCAATCAAATTTTTCAAGGAGGAGTTTTTTGCTAATGGTTTGATTTATGAATATGTTTGGCTTCTCCTGGTGATACAAAAAAAATTTAACCAGCCCATGGATTCAATAGAATAATTAGGTTTTTGGGTCCCTAGGAACATAATGGAAGTGAAAAAATCAAGATATTTTACTAATTAAAAAAATTAAAGTAATAAATCTTGGGATTTATTTGCTTAGATATATGACCTTAGGAGGTAATTAAAATAACTTACTAATACTTAAATCAAATAACCTTTTATATGCGGATAGCCATCAATTTTATTTTGTCATGCCGTGCTTTAACTGTTAGTCTATGGGAAAGTAAGGCGATTTTGAAGTTTTGAGAAAATAACAAGATGGTATAATTTGGCTATATTTTGCAAGGATTATTTTAATTGGTTGACAATTTCAATGGACCATAGGTCAAAGTGGAATTTTCAATTTTATTGTGGGTATGGGGTCTTACGTGAACCCCCAGTTATGTGTTGTTGTGTCATGATCAAACTCCCACGGGAAAGTGGTTATCACCACCCCCCCCCCTTGGGCACTAACGGAAGTTTTTTTAGCTTGGGCACTTAAGTGTTAATGGATGCCGTGGACCTTAAATGAAACTACAAAACAGAAATATACGCTACCACTATTTCAACACAGTTACTAAATCAAAACCTTTAGCGTCCGACTACATCTGCTGTCACTTGATCGAAACTTTGACGTCGCCATAATGCGTTGGAGCTCCTGGACAATGTGATTGCGGGCGATTTTAAAGAAAAACGTTCGAATCAGCTGAAAAGATATCCACGATTTTGCCCTTTAAAAGATAAATGTCTGTTTAACTGCGTAAAACCAAGTGAATTTTATTCTCAGGAATGTAATATACTTTTAGATACGGTTAGGCTCGGGTTCAAAACGACAAACATTGTGATGTATGGTGAATGTTACCTAGAGTGTAAATGTAACAAATATCCTTAATTTAGAACATAAAATCACCTGGGTGTGATGTTCTAAAAACACGTGAATAAAAACATGCTTTGCTCAAAATGGATTGAATTGCATGCATGATCCTGGACGTGCTATGGTGGACAGAAAATCGCTCACGTCTTCGACATGGATAACTTACGGGTCCGAAACCCAGTCCTGCGGACGGCGAAAACATAGAAGAGAATTGGAAGAAATGGTACCAGTCTCTAACGATTTATTTTACTGCCAGCGGCATTGGTGCAAAGTCCGACGCTGTTAAGATCGCGGCTCTGTTGCACATCGGAGGTGAGCGACTCATTGCAGTGTATAACGTTCACAAATGGAACGAACCTAATGATCAGGAGGGTGACGACAAAAAGTTTGATAAAGTTGTCCAAAAGTTCAAGACGGTCTGCATCAAGAAAAAACTTGACTTACCTGAGGCATAAATTTTTCCACAGAAAGCAGGGTAGACCAGTATGTCACAGACTTGAAAAAACTTGGCAAAGATGGCGAGTTTGATCAGGTTGGAATCATCACTTATAAAGATCTGCTAGTTTTGGGTGGAACGTGTAGCATTAGAGGCAGGTTTTACGTGAAGATGATCTTAAACTAGACAAAGCTGTAGGATATCTGACAGAGCGTCCGAGGTAGCATCAGCTCAGATCTGGAGGTAGAGAGAGAGGAGGGAAAGCTCTTCCCAAATCCCTTGACCGATGATCATCGCCCGCCCTCGTTAAACAGGTCGTAAACACTATTGTATTGGAACAATACAACACGGGATCGATATGCTGCTGATGCTGATAGCATGTCATCAACCTTGCATCGATGTACATATTTTAAGCAGATATCGACATATATTGTAAGAATGTGCATTATCTTTAATAAAAGCATGGACTGGCATAAATGTTTTCCATTAAATACTGAGTATTGATTATTTTTAGACAGTGGAACCACGTCACCGTACTCATAATTCGAGGGAAAACAAGATCATTTCGGATCATTTGTGTAAATCATAATTATTAGAAAGCGATATAGCATGTTCCTAAGATATTAACACTTGATCTAGTTTTTTAACTCGGCTTTAAACACTGAATGTTCTTGTAGCGCCGTTTTCTTAAAGTATATTTGGAGACAAAATCGAATTTTGAATTGGGAAGAAAATGCCGTATCTAACAATGGCATCAAACTTCAGTGTCCGAAGTTGCCCGTTTTCAATTTTGTCCCGAAGTTGGCCACATTTGGGTGAAATAAATGAGACTCTTGGCGATATCCGATTTTCACTTCAGAGAAAATACATGTTCTAACACATGATCCGTGTACAAAGTATTGTTTAAAAGGGACTCCCTCGGCCATAATTTTACCACAGCATTTGTACTGTAACATCGATTGCATTGTTGATGCACATGCATTCAGCCATACATTGATCTCGTAGTACGTTGTTATTTGCAATGTAGGCCGAATCAAATCTATTTCAATAGTATTCATGTTTTTAGGAAATATACGATGAAAAAATTCAGTTATCAATGGAGCATCTTCAACAGTAGCCTAGGGCCTAGGCCTGGCCCTAATATCAATTTATCTTTGCCCATTTTGGTTTTCACACCATCTTGGTGGCGGGGGGGGGTGGCTGGCTGGGCAACATTTCACAGAAGCGATATTGTCGGGAGGAAGAAGGGGGTTCGCATATTAACTTACTTGCGCAATTTTTTGGGTGAAGCAAAGCACCCAATAAAAGTCAAACCACAATCATTTAAGATGAACAATCGCAGCACCATAAATGTTTTTTGGGGGGATCGAGGGGCAAATTTAACTTAGGGGGCAGTGAATTTCCATAAAGTTCATGCAAAAATCGCACATCACGGTCATAGAATTGAGAATCAAGATTAAGGATTTCACACTTTTTTGGAGGGGGGGTCCCACCACATGCCCTTACGCCTCTATTGCCCATTGTACTCAATTGAGTGCTTCTGATTCCTAAAATGCATACCGCTTTGTTGTGTTCTACCTGGCCTATTTGGACCTGCTCCCCGCTCATGACCCAATCTATGTATTCATGCCCCCAATCGTAACGAATTGACAAATCACTAGATTTTCCCTTTAAAATGTGACAGAGTCAAAGTATAAAATATTAAACCGATTGTTCCATTTGTGGCTTTTGGTGATTAAAATGTGATATGGCTTGAGCCTTTTCAAACAAATTCACCGAAATGTATCCCCAGTGATCTATGTCCCTGTATCTCTTCAATGAAATGTTCATGGTTATTTTAATGTATTTAGCTAAAGAGATAAGAGGACATTTCCAGCAAAATATGCCCAATCCCATTTTTTAAACCAATTGACAAGATTAAATCAAACTGGAGGGACAATAAGCCATAAAAGCATCTCATGTCATAATATGCTTTTTGTATTTTCTGTCGTGCATGACAGATATCCGAGTAGGCTTGTTTATGGGGGCCGATCAGGACAGCAGCGGAGTTCCAAACTTAGTGTTTTCTTTCTTTGTTCAATAATCCTACGAAATGTCCTCGGTTGATATCTACAACAAAGCGCAAATTTATACAATTTGTCTACTATAAAATCTCGTGTCCCTTTAAATGAAGAAGACCGTCTTTGATTAAGTCGAAATGTATGTCAAAATATAGTCCATGAGAAGTTATGAGGTGTTAGAGTTACGCAACCTTATTCTGCATGTTTTAATGTATTTTGACCTCAATGACATTTTGTGCCTCTAGGTGACATGAAGTTGAAACCTGATGAGGTGGTTCCCATCCAATTGTTTTCCAAATTTATTCTCTACCTCTCTGCCAAATTTGATGCTTTTATAACAAAATGCACAAATTTTACCATTATCTGCTTAACTAACATACAATTCTGTGGTAAATAGGACCAACTTCGGGACCAAATTGGAGAAACGGGCAACTCCGGGCTGTCAAGGTTGATGTCATTTGTTTAGATCGGCATTTTTCTTCCCAATTCAAGTTAGAATTCGTCTCCAATATCATACTTTAAGAATACGCGTCAAACAACCAGTTTTCAAAAACTAAAATCATGTAACTCTTCTTAGGAACATGCTATCTCCGATTTTTTTGGACTGAATACTCAGAATTGCGGCTGTAATCGACTCAATCTCTTTATTTTCGTCTCCACATGTAACAAACACTGCGCATCGGGGATATACCTTTCTGCGCACAGGTCATATCTTGTTCAACTGAGCGTGCCCAGCTTCTGTCGGCGATTGATCATGGACATGGAAAGTACCTCCCTGCGAGAGAGACATTGTGTTGTCTATGCTTACAAGACCGTTGCCAAGTGATATAATTGGGATAATCGGCGTTGCGTAATGCAATTAGAGAAGAGCTTTTCCTCTCTCCTACTCCATGCTCAGATGCAAGCCATCAGTGCAGACCTAAATGCTTCTGAAATAAATGCTGTCAGATATAAATCAAATCCCAACTCTAACTGGTATGACTGTGGCAAATGTGGTAAACGTCATGGACCACAGCAGTGTTCAGCAGTAGGCAAGAAATGTAATAACTGCATGAAGATTGGACACTTTGCGAGAATGTGTAGACTTAAGCCAAGATCTTCACAAAGTAGCAGTCACAGTCAAAGTAGCAGCCATAGTCAAAGTAGCAGTCACAGTCAAGGTCAAAAATCAAAGCAGAGTTATGGCCGCCGACACAAGTCAAAAGGAAAGGTCAACGCGCTGGAAGTTGAAACGTCAGCGACAGAAACCTCGTCATCCGACGGAGACGCATCCGGTGATGAAACGCTCTATATTGGTCTACTCAAAGAAGACAAACAGGACAAAACAAGACAGAATTCAACAAACAATGACTCTTGGTTAATTGACCTAAAAGTCTCAAAGAAAAATGTGATCACTTGTAAAATTGATTCAGGTGCAGACTGTAATGTAATGCCCAAACATGTGTTCAAACAAATAGGAGGTAACATGAAAGACTTGAAAAGGTCAAAAACAAATCTCAGTTCATATAGTGGACACAAAGTTAAAGTCTTAGGCCACAGTGTGATTGTGTGTGAGTATAAAGGGAAATGCCATCCTATCAAATTCGAAATTGCAGATGTTAAAGGAGTCACAATCATAGGTTCAAAGACATGTGAACTTGAATTAGAAGTAATTAAAAGGGTGAATACAGTGAACAAGAACACCAACATAGAACAAGATAAAATAGAATTTGGTCAACAGTGTAAATGTAGAAAATTGTTCAGTGGTATTGGGTGCATGGATGGAGAAGTCAACCTGAAAGTAAAAGATGATGCAATCCCCAAAATACACCCACCTAGAACCTATCCAATAGCCCAGCGCCAAAAACTAAAAGAAGAATTGGACAAATTGGAGGAACAAGACATTTTTGTGAAACAAACCGGTCACACAGATTGGGTTAACAGTTTAGTAACACCAATTAAATTAGATGGTTACCTTAGAATTTGTATGGATCCGAAAGATTTAAATTCAGCCTTACAAAGAGAGCATTATCCTATGAATACCATTAAAAATGTAGTTACATATTTGCAGAATGCCAAATATTTTACAGTGTTAGGTGCTAATGCAGGATATTGGCAACTCAAATTGAATGATGAGAGTTCCCGGCTGTGCACATTCAATACTTGTATTCAGGTTTCTTAGGATGCCTTTTGGATTAAATGTAGCCCCGGAAATTTTCCAAAGACGGATGTCTGAACTATTTGAGGGAGTTCAGGGCGTACAAGTAGTCATGGACGATATTTTGATTTTTTGTTCTCGGAAGCAGAACACGATGCTAGAGTGATACAAGTTTTGGACATACTCCAAAAAGCAAATATCACACTGAACAAAAACAAGTGCAAATTTAAGCAACAGCAAGTTAGATATTTGGGCCATATTTTGAGCTCAAGTTGATTTTTAAAGTGTGACCCGGAAAAACGTAGGGCCATTCAGGAAATGCCAGCCCCAACGGATGTGGGTAGTTTACGCAGATTTTTTGGCATGCTAAATTATGTCGGAAAATTCGTTCCACAGTTGTCAAATCACGCGGAACCCCTACGAGGCCTACTCACAAAAGGTGTATTGTGGAAATGGACGGATGAGCACAGCCGGTGTTTCAATAACCTAAAACATTGTTGTGTTGATCACCACATTTTGCTGCAAAGACTCAAATATAGGTTTGGTATAGGGGGTACTGTAAATCGCTGGTTCGCATCTTATTTAAGTGATAGAACTACTAAGGTTACTGTCAAGAACGAGTTTTCCAGAGATCATACATTGAAATATTCACTTCCTCAGGGTTCCATTATTGGCCCATTGGGGTTCACTCTATACACTACACCTGTTGGCGATATCATACTTAATCATGGTATCAAATTTCATGTCTATGCTGATGACATACAGCTCTTTCTTGAGTTTGACCCAAAGGTCCAGGGTGACTCCCAACGTGCCCTTACCTGTGTCACCTAGATGTTTATTTTCCAAAGCAAATATCTAAATTTAAGCAATGTTTCTGTTATTGTCCGCTGCTAGCTGGCCGATGCCCGTATTTATTTATTCTAGCAGCGTCATCGTCAGATTGAATGTCTGGTCACTCGACCAGCTGACGATCAGCTGTGCAGTAAAATAGTTATGACATTCCAGCCCGCTTTGTTTGAAAGCTTCGTGTGCTGCACGAGGAGTTTTTCTTGTCATTCAAGAATATAATTTACGTCTTTACGGGCACCTTTATGCAATGCTCAATTCTGCTACAATGTAGTGTCCAAGTACACAGCTAATTTGGAATAGGTAACTGCGTGCGTGTTATTTTAAATTATAACCTGGGCAGCAGTGTTTTCCCCGGAAATATTGGCTGTGAGGGGGCTGTGATGGTACCACACCAAGGCGTTTACGAGATGGAGCGGTATAGCCGGATGGTGGTCGGAGCCGATGTGTTTGGGCCCGTCTACATGTGTTTAAAGACCTAAATTATATTCTGGAATCTGTAAGTACATTAATCTTTGTATTTTGTAATTTATCTTAAAGTAGAAAGAGTTAAATCTTGGGGTTCCATTTTCATAAATCAATCCTAATTTATGGGAACTTAAAGTTGGATAAAATTTATGATGGAAAACCAGATGTGCTGGATAAGATTGGTATTGGATTGAACCATCATACAAATTTGATCAGAAAACATAGAATTTGATATTATGGTTTTATGTATTATGGTTGTGATGATTTGGTCATCGCCAAAACCGATATTAGAACTTTCTAGTGTTTTGAAAGATTTATAATTATATTTTAGGAATTGAAACAAATTATTGATATAACTAAAGTTGTCACCAAATTTTAAGAGAATAATTTGAAATCATTGGTGGTAGAAATTGTATATACTGTAACTTTAATCAAGAGCATAGTTAAATCAAAGTCAACTTAGTGGTGAAATGGTGGACTTATTATTCGTTTGGTTTCTAAAATTTATATTCCAGTCTACCACACTGATTTGCTACTGGGCTTTTTGTGTTACTTTGCTTGGCAAGAATTTCCTGAGTTAAACTACTTTTCTGTGTTAAACCATCTTTGATTTGGTGAATGAACAACATCTTGGTTCTACTGTACAACGGGTTTCGCCATGTTTGACTACTGGGGCGAATGAACTTTACATCGTAACTACCGTGACTATGTTAGCGTGATAACTATTTCAACTTGAACTGTGAACTCTAGAACTCGCAGAACTATATAGTCGGTAAAACCACAGAGGTAAAATTAACTCTAAAAGTTGAACATTAAAACCTCGCCACTATATTGTCAGGTATGTTACATCTCTTAAATGGTTTCCCTTGAAGTCGCCTGAAATTAGTTACCTGCACTGTAAAGTTAACCTAAATTCCATCTTTTGAAATCAGAACAAAGTATTGTGTATTCAATTATATTAAATGGATGGCATAAGATGTTGCTCGTCAGGATAATTATTGGGAAATGCCAAATAAGTCTGGTTTAGGCCACTTTAGATAATTGAGCTCAATGATTTGAAGTGTATTTGAAGAATTATATTATCGGAATTTGCTCACAAGAAATAATTATATTTAAAATTATTTTGCAATATAAAACATGTGTCCAGAGACTTCCGTGATGTCTTAGTATCCTTGAACGCATTTTATGACAACTCGCCACAACCTGCCGGCTTTCCTTTAACTCCTAATCAATGATTGGAGGATTTGCGAATACTCTGCAACTGAATCAAGAGAGCGGAACTGAGTTTATCGTTTTTGCCAGTAATCGCATTCTACCACGGCTCACTAATCTCGAGCTCAGACTTGGCATGTGGGTGCATTCATCCATCCTCTATTGTTGAGAAAGCTGGGTATTTTGCTTGAATGCGTGCCTGAACATGTCTGATCAAGTCAGTTTCTCCCTTTTAATCCATCAAGTTTCATTTAAGGAACATTTGGAGGATTCGCCGCTTTATCACCCAAGAGGCTTGCCACAATGCAGTTAGAGGGTGGTCATTCACGTCTTGATTATGGTAAATCTTGTGTGGGCGGTGCAGTGACTGTGACCTAAGCGTTTTGAGCGCCTCCCCCCCCCCCCCCCCCCCCCCAAAGCTGCGCGCTTAATATATTCAGATGTAGCCGGGACCAGCACTCTAGGGCCTTGTTAAGGGAATTGCATGGGTGGCCGGTGAAAGAACGTATTCAGTAAAGATTTATGTTATATGTTTATAAGTGTCTCAATGAACAAGCTCCTTCTTACTTGGGTGATTTTGTTTACAGCGAAACATACTTTTGACCGGGACGCAGACCCGTTCTCACTCTGGATTACACTCGTCTTTTCCATGATGAGATCTTAATAAAAAGGCTGGGTGATTCCTCCTTTGCTGTCAGATTGCTCCGCGCGTGTGGAATAACATGCCTAAGGAGATTCGTGAAGCCGAGTCTGTGTCCTGTTTCAAGCGCATTTTGAAACATCTATCATCTTGAGTTTGTTTTGTGTTTTTGATGATTGTTGCCTTTATTTATATACTGTTTTTCTTTGTGAAGCGCTTGTGTTTCTTTGTAGATCGCTTATAAATGCTTGTATAGATAGATAGATAGATAGCCTACTACGATGAAGAAAAAAGAATTGGATTATCTGTAGATGCCAGTTCAAAGGGTCTTGGAGCTACATTGTTACAAGAGGGACGACCTATAGCATATAGTTCAAGGGCACTTAGGGAGTTGAGTGTAACTTAGTCAGATAGAGAAGGAGTTATTGGTT
Organism: Ophioderma brevispina; assembly: GCA_023653785.1. Lineage (NCBI taxonomy): Eukaryota > Metazoa > Echinodermata > Ophiuroidea > Amphilepidida > Ophiodermatidae > Ophioderma > Ophioderma brevispina. Next base: position 11,257 of record JAMKCH010002587.1, on the reverse strand, counting down.
ATGCATGGGAGGTAGAAATTCCAATGAGTATTAGGCATTTAGGAAGGTGGTTGTGGAATCTGACCATAAACCAACTTGGAGAGTATCATGAAAAAAAGCCAATTGTACAAAGCCCCTCTCAGACCTTCAAAAGATGTCCAATGAGTATGAGCATATGATTAGAGGAAATACAAAAAAGGGGAAGTATCATAGTGACACACTTAGCAGTGGAATACCTACCGAAGTAGAGGAATTACTAGTTCAGGGCAAAAGTTCATTTGGTCAGAGACCAAGCACCAATCAGTGATGAAAAAAATTGGAAGTTTTTTTAAAACCGAAACTTCAAAAGATCCTGCACTGTCAAAAGTTGCAGATGTGATGCGGGTTGGCATGAAAGTTAAAAAGATTGCCACAGAAGTAAAGCCATACTTCACAATCAGGGACGAGTTGACCAGTTGTGGATGGGGGGGGTACTTTTAAAGAGAACAACATGTAGTTCCATCAACTTGAGGAAAGAAAGTTGGCAAAAATTAATGAGAGCCTCGGGGCTAGGTAAGTGTAACACAAGGGCAAAGAGAGGGTGTCTCTACTGGCCTGGAATGATGAGACAGATATATACAATGTGGTCTCCCAATGCAGTAATGTAAAACTCAATTGCACATACCAGCAGAGACAGCCTCTATCAACCATGATATTCCTGACCAAACCATGGGTCAAAGTGGAAGTGACTTATTTGAGTATGCTGGTGCTCAGTACTGTATTGTAGTTGATTACTACTCAAAATCCCAGAAATGGTAGGCTCTAGGTAAACATTCAGTCTCAAGCTGTTATTACGGCTTTGAAGTCCATATTTCAGTAGAAATGGAATTCAAGAGTATCAAATAATGACAATGGACTTGCTAGTCTTTCAGGAGAGTTCAGGAAAGTTTGTTAAAGATTGGGAATTTCAACATTTACATCCCCCCGACGTACCCAAGATCGAACGGGATGTCGGAGGAGAGGATGTTGTGGGCACAAGCAAACGCTCTTGAAGAAAGTGAGACCATATTTGGCCATAGTAGAAATAGAGAACTCCATTAGATGATATGGTTTGTCACCTTCACAATAATTATTGTTGAGTGAGAGATGAATAACCAAAATACCCACCCCAACCGATTTGTTGAAACTCATTTGGTCAATTCAGCAGCTGTCAAAAAGCAGCTAAACAGAAAACAAGCGTTTCAAAGAATACTATGACAGAGGTATAAAACACTTAGTCCTCTGAAATAAGGAGATAAACGGAGATTGTGAGGATTCAGACAAGAAACAAATGAGAAACCAGATATTGTTGAAAAGCCAACAGACAAACCAAGATATTATATATTGGTTGCTGAGAATGGTACAAAAACTCAGAAGAACAGACAGGTATTCTGAAGACTGATGATAGTAGTTTTATTCCAAATCAATAAATGAACAATACATGTTTGATGTTCAGAGCACAACACACACAAGCAGAAAATCTGAACCACCCAGGACAAAAATGAATCAGAACCTTAAGTCCTCTGCGATATATAGAAGTACAAGGGAGAGAAGAAGAAACCCACCTGTCAAATATAAGGACTATCACATGTAAACAAAATTATGTGGTTAATAGTTTAACAGAGGGTCAGTTTGAGGAGTAAAGTTGAAAGTTGGTTTTCCCAAAATTATGAGTTCAAAAAAAAGTGGCAGAGCAAATTTTGAGAGATTGATAATTGTAGGCTTATTGAAATGAGTAATGTTTAAGTACAAGGGCGTGCATGTGAATAAAAGGTTTTATTTTGTGTAACAAACCACAAGCTTATGGAAAAAAAGGAGATGTAAATGTATGGGAAAGTTTCCCTAGAGTTGTTGTAACAAATATCCTTAATTTGGAATATCAAAACACCTGGAGTGTGTGATGTTCTAGAAACCACGGTAATAAAAAACTGCTTGCTCAAAGGGCTGACTGCATGCCAGATCATTGGAAGTGATAAAAATGACACTTGATAAGACTTTACAGTGCAATATAGAAATAGTGTAGTATTAATTTGTAACGTAAGCTTCATAATCATGTACCACGTTAGTTTCGTTTTTTTCAAGTCTGAGGGCGATGGTTTTCTCAAATAATAGTTTTTATTAAACAATCTGCAATAATGAAGTTTATGAAAAGTGTTTTATTATACAAGTTATTATTTTGAATATATAACGTATAAGTTACGTAATGGGAGGTGTTGTTATCTATCCTTTCGGAATTACTTTTACATAACGTTCAAAGTTGTTAACGTAAGTGCAATGTTATAATGACATTTTAACAGTAACAATGGTCTATGAAATTCGTTTAAATGGAACGAAAAGCAAAGATGCTGGTGGGTCCCATACAAGGAGATCATATGCAAGATAGGGCCTCCGAACGTCTATCAAAGAGGCTCTTTGGTATAAGAAAGACCGGATGGCAATGATAAAGACAACATATCGGAGCAATATGTAAGAGATTGCATTAATCTCAAATTGATCTGAGAATCAAGATAAGACTATTCGGTGGTATGTTCCAGTGTACCATTTCAACATTGATTGCAAAGTTTATGGTTTGAAATTGATATGTTGAATATGTGTAATGTTGACATTGTTATTTCAATTAGGAAACTTCAGATATACGGGGTTACCTTAAAATTCTGATGCTAAAACTTGGTTGCGTCGGAGTGTTGAAATAATGTTGTTTTAAGGTTTGTGCAATCAATACGATTTTAACGATATTAGGTATAAAAAGATGTTTACCTCAAAAACCTGACTTTTGATTTTTTGTTTTTATTCATTAAAAAAAAAATTAATCCGAAGGAACCACTTCTACCAATTCAGTCGTATTTGTTTTTCTTGAGAAAACTATGGAAGAGCATGGGAAAACAGGGGAATATAAATCAAAAAGTATTTCAGTTAAGTTGAATGTTTAGAGATTTGAACAGAAATTCATTTTAGTATTTTAACATGTATTTTCTAAACTTCTACAAAAAACAAAATAAAGACCGACCGACCCTGCGTGTTTTCTTACGTTACGGCAAACTTTACGCTTACCTTGCAAGGTATTGAAATAAGTGGTGGTGATCTTACATGAAACATGCGTTAATGTTAAATGTCAATTGCTATGATTCACAAGTAAAACTTTTTGTTAGTAGCGTATGATAAGAGAGAAAACGTTCGCCACTTATGTGTTTTTGATAAATGGAGAGATTCAGCAAACAGATAATCTTTTATTAGTCGATCTTTACATTGAAATATTGTAATCTTCTTTGTTCGATCTGCCAGTAAATATACATGTATAATCAGAGTAAAGTTACATTTTGGGAGAATATGAAATTATGTCAAAGCAAATCACCTGCCAATGATTTCAAGAAAGTCGGCTTCATTGTATGTAGTTATGATAACGTTTTTTGTAAGTAAGTTATGTGATTCCCTGGGCCCATAAGCGTTAGTTTTGATAAATAATGAAACTTACGTTACCCTTTATCCAAACAATCTTTACAACACAAATCCATATTGGCAATGCAAAATAATATGGCATATCATGAAGAATATAATTACGACACAATGATGATTTTGGTATTTTAATTAGGAATATCATTCAATACATTTGAAAATTGCCATTAAGAAAAAAAATACTAATTGTAATGGATTATTTTATTTCGAGTAATCAAAGACCGTCGTCAGGAAAATTACTCATTTCGTAGATTGATACTTTTAGCATTGAAGGAGGGGATTCATTTGAATGATCATTGTATTAGACAAAAACATTGAAAGACTAATTTCTCGATATTCACCATGTGGCGTAGTAGCATGATTGTGTAACTTACTTTATGATGTTTAATGTTAACATACGTTACATACAATTGTCCTCATTCGATCATAGTAAATTGATCATTCAAGGTATTTAATAGTCAATGGGAGATGAGAGCAAGCAACAAATGCGTCATTTGAAAGCAAACAGACCAACTTAAGGGTAAATATCATAAAAATACAAGAAAAGAAACAAAGGAATTCTGTATTAATTTGATCTAAATGATTCAACTCAGGAGTTAAAGTATCCAAAATATTTTCAGATCACATGAAATAGTATTTACTACCTAGAAATCCAAAACTTACATAAAGTTCGTAATTAATAAAACACACCAGAGGTATTACAGTGTACCTTTGTGATTGAGATCTTCATTTTATTGTTATATCACATGATAACGACAAGACTAAAGTTGAAGGTGTTGTGAAAATAAAAGTTCGCAAAATTACATGTTAATATTTTTTCAAAAAGAAACTTTGAGGTACTGTCTTTCATTTATGAATAATATAAAGTTGTTTTGTTGAATTTCATTTTCTTCAATTTGCCATTTCCAACTTGCGCCGATTTAATGGTTTTGACCCAATAAGGAGTTGTTATTCGGCGATGTTCGTTAAAATATTTAGGACCTGTAATTTTGTTTGTAATTAGCTGACTTACCGGTGCGCTTCTTTACATAAAACGGGTTTGGTCCATGGTATATTGCACAATAGAACAGATAAACCTGGTTTTTCAAATCGAAAAACCAGGTTTTTCGAATTCGATTGTCATAGTTTTTGATAAACCTGGTTTATCGACCGAAAAAAAACTGTGTTTTTCGCCGATAAACTTGGTTTTTCAATTCGATTGTCATAGTTTTTATTTGATAAACCTGGTTTTTCAATCGAAAAACCAGGTTTTTCGAATTCGATTGTCATAGTTTTATTTGATAAACCTGGTTTTTTCGATCAAAAAACCTGGTTTTTCAAAAAACTATGACAATCGAATTCGAAAAACCTGGTTTATCGTTTGAAAAACCAGGTTTATCAGTGATAAAACCATGTTTATCGGCGAAAAACCAGGTTCTCGGTCGATAAACCTGGTTTTTTCGATCAAAAAACCTGGTTTTTTCGATCAAAAAACCTGGTTTTTCGATCGAAACACCAGGTTTATCGACAAAAAAAAAAACAGGTTTATCTGTTCTATTGCAATATACTTGCCATACATGTCAGATCTGACATATCTTACACGGCCTATTCGAGTTTTATTCCCTTTAGCTCCGTTTGATTGAGTTTAAAAACCGGAATTTATCCCGTTTAGAATTTAAGCATGAACGGTATCGCATACATTATCTATCAGGTGGTACGGTGGTCTCGTATTTTTTTTTGTCCAGCTCAGAGGATTTTGCACGTACTAGGAAAATGGAATAAATTTAGCTCCCGATTAAAATGGATGTATATTTCATTTTACAAGAATTAGTGACATCAACTGACATTCCTGCGGCACATTGGATGTGGGTTGCTGATGGTGTGTATTAATTATTCCACTTCTAAAATGGTAAAACTTCAAACTCATCCATTTTTCGAAGTTATGGCCGCATTAAAATATTTTGCACCCAATTTGTTACAATTAAACAAACGGCAATGAACAACACGGACCGATCATGATGAAATTATGAATATGTACTTGATTTTATAGATTCGGCTAGGTGTAAAAAAAAACGTTGCATTCAAAGTGTGTAGTTGTAAATGACACTTTCTCCCTGTGGGCGCTATACTACATTGTATACAGGGACTGTAGCAAATAAAAATAAAGCGCAACGAAAAGCCTAAGACTGGGCTGGCTGGCGCGAACACCCATTTTGTTCGGAATTCCCGATTAGGAACTGCCGCGTGAAGGAATTATTGACTTAGTCTGCTATGGTACTCTGTTCAAACAAGTTGTTGTTGTTGTAGTAAGATTGAATGGCGCTTTCAGCAACGATGGCTATGTGCGTCAGTTACTATGTAGACAATACAGTTACGTAATTCAATTCACATCAGTAGACAATGGTAAACAGGTGTTATGTTGTACTTGCATCTCAAACACAAAAACGGTATCGTTTCTGAGCCACACCAGGCTGAGTCAACCGGTTAAGGTAGATAGGCCGCGCACCAAAACTATGCCGGTGTGAAAGTAATCATGGTCCGGCAGGTATATAGTTCGGGCTCCCTAGACGCGATAACGGAATAAAGCGTGAAACTAATGTTGCGTGAAGAGTCAACTGAATCGATGCCCTATTTTTCACCATTGTTCCCGGACTGTGAGCCCGGAGGACTATATATTCTGCCAAACTGGTCGTACGTTTATGCTGTCCAAAACCTAGCCCGAGGTTGCTCTGGCTTTTTCCGCTACGATGGCCCCTACTATCTTCTCTCCCTAAGCCAGAGCGGCAGTTCATTCAAACACCGGGGTCCACTGTGCCACAAAGTCAAAAATTTTGGTATACTTACAGGGTTACACCCTGTTATTCCAAAGGCCCGCTATTCCGAAGGTCCGCTATTCCGAAGGCCCGCTATTCCGAGGGCCCGCTATTCCGAAGGCCCGCTATTTCGAAGGCCCGCTATTCCGAGGGCCCGCTATTCCGAAAGATAGATAGGGCCCGCTATTCCGAAGGTCCGCTATTCCGAAAGATAGATAGGGCCCGCTATTCCGAATATTAAATAAGGTCCGCTATTCCGAAAGATAGATAGGGCCCGCTATTCCGAAATTTGGATAAGGTCCGCTATTCCGAAAATTTAATAAGGCCTGCTATTCCGAAAGCTAAATAAGGTCCGCTATTCCGAAAATTTAATAAGGCCTGCTATTCCGAAAGCTAAATAAGGTCGAATACTGAATTTTTTGGTTAAAACTTATATTAATACAGAAGGAAAAAAAAATAATAGCCCGTTCTACTAAAAATGAAGAGGGAGAGAAAGGCGAGAAATTAATACTATTTTTTTTTATTTTTCACAGTTTATCTTTTGAATTTTTGTAGTGTACTTCTTTTAACACGTAGTGACGAGGGGGTCCATGGTACCCAACATGCATGGGGAAAGTGGTTTCCTTAGTGTGCGGTCCCATGGAACCCCCCCCCCCCTGGAAAGTAGTTTCCTTAGTGTGGGGTCCCATGGAACACCCCCCCCCCCACCTTGGGCACTAACGGGAGTGAAAACCCCTTGGTCACGTAAGTGTTAAAAATTCCATCGGGAAAGTGGTTCTTTTAGGTAGGGGTCCCATGGACCCCTCTTGGGCACTAACGGGAGTGAAAATATGTTGGTCACTTAAGTGTTAATCATTATTTTGTAATTAGTTTCTTTTACCGAACTTGAAATATGAGTCAACAGCATGAACACTTTAGAGAAATTCACTTATCGGAAAATGCGCATATCATTCTTCAGACATGTTCACAGACACGCCTTTTGCATTCCATTTTTATTTCATTTTTCCAATCATATTTCATTCTTTAAATAAAAACCTTGTCAGGAATAGAATCTACCAAAGATTGTTCATAACAAATCGATCTTTTATTTTTTATAAAATGATTTACTATAAAGTGAAATAAATGCCGATCGCCTTCGCCATTACAGTAAGGATCCTCTTTATCATCAGAAGCCGCGGCTAGAGTGACATAATTTTAACACTTAAGTGACGGGGGGGGGGGGGGGGGGGGGTCCAATTTGTTTTCGCGCTGGCCGCTTTACGCGTGGGATTTTTTGTCCATTTTTGATGTAATTGTCTGCCGACTTTTAAATGCGCTTCTTTTCATACCAAAATATTCAAATCTGTCAAGTCGTTTTGAGTTAATTAATGAGTTAATTTTTAAAACTCGAAGAACCAAAGCCATTTTGCTGATATATGTGTACACAATATGTAAGTAAACAATTATTACTAAACAATAAAAATAATTAACCCTGTATGTGCTGAAACAATTTAATTGTGGACGTTGTTAAACCGTTACTGTACAAACTCTATGGGAAAATACATTTCATTTTTATTGCTGATTTGGTGTTGTCTTATGACCATTTACTTATGACCCTGCCTTATCTAGAGCAATGCAATTTTATAGGAGATAATTCTGAATTCGTGGTATTTACAATATCTTCTACTTGAACCTAGATTGACGATGTCATTTTTTTTGCAATTGCATTTGCAACCTATTTTTCTAACTCCGAGTCACAAACACAGAATCGGTGTTTCGCGTCGATTCACATAATGTCGTCCTTATATACATCCATTTTTAAATATACTAAGTTAAATATGAAAGAATGCGGCACATGAATATACCAAAGCAGATTCTCCCGGACAAATTATCCACCACAAACCTACACAATTACGCTTCAATTCTAGGTACATAGGGAACTAGAAGCGGTGTTCGCACGATTCCACAGCGGAAGGGATTGTTGTACTGGCTCCCGTTAAGCAGAAAGGTTGTAAGAAGAAAGACATATTTCACTCTAAAAGTGAAAATTCATTCTGAATATAGGAACAGGGTTCCCGCAACCACGATACGACAGGGAACTCTGATTGCTCACGCCGAGGCCAGCCTTGGCGACCGAGGCTGAGAACATAATATAATAACTCATTTATCCCCTTACAAACCAAAGAGTGGAACTCATTACCACAACTATCTTTCAACTCTCCAAGCATAGAGACTTTTAAAGCTACTGGCATGAACTATTATATCACCACACCCGGTCGCACATGCTTTGCTATTATGCTCAATTGAGGAGCCAGCCAAAAATCGAGCAAAAGCAGAAGCAGAAAACAACACTCATCTCGTACTTCATATGAATCGTCGCTTCGCCCTCATGTCTGAACCCTCCGTCCTTTAATTTGACCTTGAGTGGGCTTGCTCATCGGGAAAGATCAATCCATACCAAGAAGCTTGACCAGCTAATGCCCCCTTGCGCTATCACAAGATGTCTTCCAACACCAACGGAGAATTTATAATACAACCCCCCAGCAAGAATAGCTCCACCACACATCCCCTCTTAGCGAGCGTGGCAAGAACGTGCTGTCAAACAATCATCTGGCAACACCAAACTAGGGGCTGCATTTGTATTATTCATCAGTAGAATACCTAAATACATTTAATGAATAAAACAAACAAAATAAATAGATAATGAGCAGTGTAGAACATGGCATGAGCAACAGCATATGTCAAAAATCTTAGAGAGTTAGGGAAAACACAACATCATAATTAACTCATTCTTATCATTTTTGCTTAATTATTTGTCATTTTAACTGTGTTATGGCAGTTTTCTAATATACTGTAGCCTGTTATAATCATGTTTTATATTTTGCAAATTGACCAATCACTATGTTATTTGTGCCCCCAAACAATACACGTAAATTCTATGTTCACTCGCCAAGCATATAATGACCTTTTGGTAAAACACGTGACCTTTTTGGATATGTCAAAAATAGCTAGAGAGATTCAAACATACATTTTAGTATACTAACGAAGAGTGGTAAGTTATGTCCTAAATGTGTTCTTTGTACCCAAAACGTGTAATAGACACTAAAGTTGATATTGAAAATTATTGGAATGATTTGTTCGGGCTGAAAAATATAAATACGCACCAAAATTAACATAATTGGCCATGGAATATTGAAAAACGAATTTCGACCCAAGAAATGGCTGCACACCTGAAAAGGCACTTTAGGCCCCTTTCAAAAACGACCGTGGGATCATTTTCTTTCCCGAAGATTTTAGTCACAAAAAAAAAAAAAACTTCAAACATAAAGTGAGCACTGTTTTCCATCTGTTTAACGACGTCTGAGAGGCTGACTACATATAGCAAACAAACGAATGTGCACTTTTGCCCTTTGGATGGGTTATTCCCCTTTCTGTTTCAACCATTGAAATTGTTACACAGTACAGGGAAATACCCATGTTTTGCAATAAGTCCTACACTTCCTGGCATGACGAGCACCCCCCTAATCGGGCGTGGAGCAAATTTTTTTTTCTTTGAAAATAATTCCATATACCCTTCGGTACAGGCAAGAATAAAAAGCTGAATTCAACTACTGAGCAAGGCTGAGTTGATCATTTTATTGACCCACTCTCAAAGACCTGTACAGTCAGCTGTACAACAACTAATCCACGCATAAAAAAACTAAAAACTATAAATGAGAATCTGTACAGTTTCAATAACAGCCCAAGCGACTGATTTTTACATGTCTTGTGTAAGAAGTTGGGTCATGGGAATAAAGAGTTGTTATTCGGCGATTTTTCGTAAAAATTATTTGAGGAACTGGTAATTTTATTTGTAATTTTAGCTGACTTTCTCGGTGCGCTTCTTTACATAAGGGGGTTTGTCATTTTGTAAGCCCAATCAGATCCGCATCTCTTAACACGGCCTATTCCGGGTTTTTATTCCCTTTAGCTCCGTGGGTTTAGTTTAAAAACCGCAATTTATCCCGTTTAGATTTCAGCCTGAGCGGTATCCGCATACCTTCTCCACAGGTGGTACGGTGGTCTCGGGATATTTTTTTGTCCAGCTCAGAGGTTACATTGTGCCGTACTAAGAAAATGGAATAAATTTATATCTACCCGATTAAAATGGATGTATAATTGATTTAACTATCATTAGAGTGACATCAACTGACCTCCTATTCTTTATGGTGTGTATTATTCACTTCCAAAATTGTAAAACTAAAAAAAACTTTCAAACTCTTTCATGCTATTTGCGATGTTATGACCGCATTAAAATATTTTTGGCCACCCAATTTGGTTTTACAAGCAAACGGCAATGAACAATCACGGAGAAAAACCGATCATGATGAAATTATGAATTGTACTTTGATTTTATAGATTCGGCAAGGTGTAAACAAAACCGTTGCATTCAAAGTGTGTAGTTATAATATAGAGAAATTTTCTCCATTTGATCGCTATAACCAATTTATACAGGAACTGTAAGCAAACAAAAAATAAAGCGCAACCGTTAGAGACGACCTGGCGCGAACTCACATTTTTTTCTGCATTCCCGATTTGACTAAACTGCCAGTGGAATGAAAGTTATTGACTAGTCTCTATTGTGCCTGTTCAAACAATGAATGGGCCCCGTCATTTATTTGTGTTAGATCAAAGTGTACATCGCCCAAACCTATTGGGGTGTGTCAGATCTGATAGGGTCATTATATGTCAGATCTGACAAGAGGGTCACAAAATGACCAAATCGCCATACCAAAGCTTCGCGTGCACCCCCAACACACACACACACAATTTAGACCCAAAACAGTCAGGTGACCATTGGTAATAAGATGGTAAGCAATAGCAGTTGCCATTCACGTTTTTAACTTGACGGGTTTTGTACATCGATGTGAGACAACTGGCTTTGAATCGAGGCACTGTGTACCACACTTGGGATTACTAACATCCACGCTTTGCATTGACGAGTGTTTTGTTGGTGTTTTTAACTAACAAAACGGTAACAAATGGTCACTCTCTCC
>JAMKCH010002586.1:0-37046 GCA_023653785.1 Ophioderma brevispina | reverse complement strand
CAATATGTTGTCACCTCTTAACAATTTAAAACAAAAGAATGTGTCTTCATTTTACATTTCCACAGGCTTTTCACCTCTCACCGATGTCAAACTCCAACTAATACAGGGTTTTTCATATTTATAACGTTTTGCATTTTTTCTGGTGAACCTACCTCCTATTTTCATTTTCTGCAGATTATGAAACAGGTGTGCTCCTTTCATAATTTCCTTGCTGCGGGTACCATACACAGCAAGATTCCTACTCATGGTGTAACCGCAGAAGCTTACGCTACTCTAGCTTACTCTAGGTACCTCCCTTGATGCATTATTGAGGCAGTACCTACAACTAAGTACTTGCGAAGTACACAACCACTGGTGGAGGGCAGCTATGTTTAACTTGCAGTACCCATCCTGTATTGTACTCTGCAGTTGCCTGCTGGCTACTGACAGGTACCCATGTAGGCCACCATTATGGAGTACCTCTTGCAGCTACTCCTCGGGACAGTACTCCCCTACCGGCTGCCTAGAGCAGCACTTTGGACCATAAAGGGCGCCAAACATTCCATTGTTGTTTACGACTTTCTGATCATTTTCAGGCTTAGTAACATCAATATTTGAGTTCAGCATTACAAAAACCCCGTAAATCTACATTTTGTGCAACAACATCTAACATATGTGACCAAAATGTTAACTAATGATCAAAAAATTACTAAAATAATCCCCAGATCTCAAAGCTCATTTAACGGGAGTACCCACGCAGGTCCTCCCGCATGGGTGACTGATGGTTAAGCTACTGCGTGTCTACCTAGATAGATGATTCCCCCCACTTTTGCGGCCGCATGTGGTACCTGCATGCGGGTGGGTAATCCGTGGCTACTTAACAGTTACTTCAAAGGTACTCCCATGAAGAAATCGGTGTGTAGAAACTACCATAACTCAATATGGGCATGTTTTCCAAAAAAACATGATTTAACCCATTTTTGGGAAAAAATGGCCATATCTTGAGTTAGGAATATTTCTATGATACCGCAGCAAGGACATTTTGCAAGAGCACACCCGCTTTCATAATCTGCGAAATAAACTGAAATAGGAATGTAGGGTTCCTCAGAAAAAATTCCAACTAAACATATGAAAACCCTGTATTTTGTGATTTTCTACATCTGAGAGCGCAAGACTGTGGAAATGTAAAATGAAGACCATTCTTTTGGTTTTCAAATTGTTAAGATGTGACCACAATATTGGGAAAAAGATCTTTAGATCTATTTAGTAACTCTTGAGCTCCACATGGAACCACCTTTAAATGGTATGACCAAATACATAATTGGCGTCATCCAAACGGTCACCACACAATCTGTCTGTGGACCATTTTGATAGGCAATTTACTTTCTCAATTCCCAACTCCTAGAATCAATTTTACTTAAATATGTACTTATAAGTTTTGCTGACATGCTTCTCGTGTTGAGGTAAAAACACCATAAGAAAAAAATCTGATCACCTTCTGTTGCGCAAATCTGATACCCAAAATTAAAAATTTATGAACTAAGAGCAAACATAACTTATGGTACTCAGTAGTTGACTTCCTGAAATGTTTTAAATCTCCAATTCTGCAAGAATGGTAAACGATTTGACTCATTTCTTGTAGAGAACACATAAAGGATGTTGTAATCTTTAGAATGTGGCTTAGATGTTTTAATTTAATCAATATAAGCTTGGAGGAGAATTAAGTAATGCCAAAACCCATTTAGCTTAGTTTGTAGATATTCGCATGATTTCAGGTTTTAAAAAAAATGATAACAATCCAAAACACTCTTTCCATTTAAAATGTGTTCTTCCAGTTCAGACCTTTAAACTGATGCTGGCACCAAAGAAAGAAAAGCAAAGATGACCTGTTGGCTGCCAGTGCACAGTGCTTCAAACTCAACTCACGACAAACTGGGTCAGACAGATACTCGACACGGTCGCGGATAAGAATGACAGACTATTCTAAGGATGATGATAAGGGTAAAGTTTAAGAGTGAACAGTTTATTATTCCTCCTGCACATTTTGGTTACCCTTAATGGAGGTGCATCAATGGCTCTGATGATCAAACACTAACAGAGACTGTTTATGCATTGAATGGGAGGGGGATTAACACAAAGTCGTGTAAGTGCAACAAAGTCGTTCCAGTTTGGGTGAAATGGAGTTTCAGCTGATCTCGTAAAACACAGAAAAAAACACAAGTTTAGCTATAGTACAAGTACGCAAACAAAGTAGAAACCTTTTTATGAAAAAAGAAGGACATTAAAAAACAATAGAAAATAAAACAAATTCGAACACAAGAAGGCGTTTTCTTCAAAAATGACAAATATGCAGGTACGACTCTGTTGCACTCATAGAGAAAGGACCATACAAGGTGATGTGCCGCCATATGGATCACATTTAGCCTCATGGTATATGAAACCCCCCGTGTCATGCCAATTTTGGTACAGAGATGATCGCTTTTTCAAAATATTTTGGAGACAAAATGTTTTTAATTTAAATTCCTCAAAGTCCACAATTGTGAGGGGTTTATATTTAAAAAAGACAATTTTGTTACATTTGGCCCAAAGAAATCTGCCCTGTCCATTATATCTATTGGTCCATTTTTTTTGCAAAAATTGGTCTATAGATCATAGGTTTCTTACTCCAGGCTTCAGGGTAAATCCCTACCCAGAGGGTTTTGTATGAGGTCAATCCACAATGCAACCAGTTTGGGAAAAATTCAACCTCAACAAGCGGTCATGTGATCCCACAAAAATCCTATACTTAACACATACAACCCCTGACTTTTACAATTCATTTTAGCCCACAAGATGCTAGACTTAGGGAATTTTTTGCATTGCTTCATGAGATGTCTTGTCATTCTTTAACTTTTGAACACTTTTTATCCTTAAGTACTGACATGGTGTTCAGTACATTATAGGCACATGCATTGGCATTGTGGATTAATTCAAACCCCTCTGATCCCTTACCAAACCAAATTTTAAATCCCTGTTGATTTAATAGGATATTTAAAAAAAGTCAAATCTTCCGGTGTGCCAATCGGCTTGGATTATATCATAGCACTAATTCAGAGAACCCTCTTTTGTAGGCCGTAAACCATGCAGGCTACAGTGATCCACCCAGCTAGGCCCGACTCACGCCTACCCCTGGAGGAGGAGTTGGAGCTGAGACTGGCATTTGTCATCCCAGAAGATGGTTACTCCTGGTGACAGTACCAAGGGCATCCCGAGTGGATTCCAAGAATTCTTGGATCCTCTTGCAAGAGCTGGTGAGTATGGCACAAGTGTTTGCTTATTATGGTTGTATCGTACCCACAAATAACACTCATATTAAAGGGACATTGGCACATTTGAAAAATGTGGCACCTCTAGATTTTCAAAATTGGATATTTTTGCATGTTTGTCAAAAGCTTGTTTAACATCGCAGCTTCACTTAAATTAGTAAGCCCAAATCAGCGTGCTTACGAAACCGAACGATTTTATTAATTCACAGACGACGCGGAAATGATGTTAAACACAAGCAAACACCCACCGAGTTGATCCCATGGCATGCCCCTTGTTACCGTCTGTGATTGTGTTTTAAAATCAATGAGTAACAAGGCTCTGATATTACCTGTTTAACCATTTGTTGATTAAAGTCAGGCACCTTAAAGGTTAGCCTACAAGTACCTGTATTGTCTTTAGCTCTTATTAATGTCCCTAAATCGTGTTTTTTTATTATTTTTATGTGTAAAAATATATTTTTATTCTTCCAATGGCCTAGACTATCATTGCAGCCAATTGACAAAAAAAAAGAAAGGGAAAATAAAGAGAAATTTAGTATTTTCTGAAAATGTGCCATGCCGCTTTAAATTGATGTTGGATTCAAATACAATTTTGGAATTAAGGTATGATGGTTGTAATGTTTCTACTGTTAAATGCAATTTTTTACTTATTGCAGGTATGGTGAGACTGACCCCTCAGCCTATGGCATCGGGTGTATGGACAGTGCACATGTATGGTCAGAGGTCAAAGATTGAAGACTCCAGCCCTACATCCAAAGAGGCAAGTCATTTTAAATTTGTACTTTTGAGTTTTATTTAAAAGCTGACATATAATTTGTTGGCAAAAATTGTTTTAAAATGTTATAAATTTTAGACATAGAATAGCAATTCAAAATTGTTTTGAACACAGTCACGGAACTGGCAGTACAATGAATTAGGTAGGATTTTAAAAAAGTCCTGACAAGTCCCTGAGCACCTCAAAAACTAACCAGTTTTGGTCACTCTTTGAAGCTATATTTTTAAAGTGGTACATTGATTTTGATCAGAAAAACTTGCAGTGTTTACCAATTTTTCACCTATGGTTTAAAATAAGCAAGAATTTGATACTTTTATCTTGACCAATCCAAATTTTGTTTTCTTTTCAAAGGTTATTGTGATTCACATTTTGGTATTTTTCGGTTTTGGAGATTTGTTAAAAAATTTTAGCAATTCATTTTAACATGATAATTTTTGAAGCTCAACTCACAAATGTAACTCACCAGCTCACTTGTTATTTGATAACATGTGTCAATTTTGTAAAGGTGGTGCCTGATATGGGCCATTTTCATGTGTTGTTTTCCCCCATATTGAAAATCATTACACAGACTGATTTCCTTTACACCACTGTTTGACTGACATATATGCATTTTCCTTCTGAAAAGTGAACTGCCCCCAAAATACCTAGTTTAGCACCCCTAAAAGAGAAAATGGCTCGACCAGTGACCCCAGGTCACAGACCCTGTCGACCATGACTCTTTCCCAATTCTGTTTTGGCCGCCATACAAACGGACGCGTGTACATCGCGGCTATGTTATTAGCAGCCAAAATTATCTGAGAATTTTGATACTGTACTGTTGTCGTCTCAAACGGAATACTCCTACTACTATAACAATACTATCTGGATATAGTATTGGATTATATACTGATTTAATAACGCTTTTACTTGGCCGGAATAAACGGCGACTTGTGGGACGCCCTTCGAGAGCTTGTTATTGTGGTATCCTTTTTGCCGCCGATGCGGTCATGTGATCGTGTAGCGGAAAAAAGGTAAACACGGCAGCCATTGCCGCACGTGTTGCGTGCTTTGATCCCACTTCTTGTGAGCACTGTTTTGCTGTTTTTGTATATGTCCTACTTCATAAAACATTCTATTGGGTGAGTGTGTTTTCCTAGTATTTTATTCTTATGCTTGTGTATTTTAATAAACTATGTGAAAACTGACTTTTGGAAAATTCTTTACCGTGGGTGTGAGCGGGGGTTTATCTTTGTCCCGCGTTGGCGGGCCAGGTCTTAACGCGGCTCGCCTTTGTTTCTTTGTTCGTTTTGTTCACACGCGCGCCCATATGGCTCGCTTCACCCCGCGCCGCCCCGTGACTCTCTTTCTCCGGGCATTCATTAACGGGTCATCGCTTACGCTGTGCGCTCCGTTGGTGCTCGTTGTGCGGGGGCTTTCAGTTTTCAATGGTGCGCCATTGAACACTGTTTCCCTGCCTATGTTTCGTCGTAAGGAAAGGGGGGGTGGTGTTCGGGCTCCGGTCCGAGGTTCTTCCAAGTCGTGCCCCGCTGCTTTTGGGCGCACCTCAGCATGTTGTAGCTTCGGCTACTTCATGGCGTGTTAGTAGGGCTTTCTCTCTCGGAGTTCCGCCCGTCTACCTCGCTACCGGCCTCTGGCTCGCCTGGTCTAGCCCTAGGGCTTTCTCCGGGTGCAGGCTAGCGCGGTCTGCTCTGCCTTTTTTCCCTCGGGGATTTGCGCTCCTGCGGACATCCCGGTATAGCAGAGCATGCTAGTCGCCCGCCTCCCTCGGGGGGCTTGACTTACTACCACGCTGCCGGCTGCTGGCTCGCCTGATTTAGCTCGATGCTTTATCGGTGCAGGCAGCGTGGTCTGCTCTGCTTTCTCCCTGTGGTCATTAATGGGCGGCTGCAGTCCGTCCGGTAGCGGGAGTTGGCTAATGGCGCTGGCGTGCTGCCGGGTTTCTCTCGGCCGATCCCTCTCCAGTACCGACACCCGGGCTCGTGTTTAGAGGAGTCTGCTTGGACTCTGCCGACCGCCGCGCCGCTGTGGTACCGGTCTCGGGGTTTGATTCGTCAAGCCCTGAGGGGGGTTCCTCGGCGCCCCTGCTATGGGGCTCCGCTGGTGTTGTTATGCTGCTCACTGCTCCCCGCATGGCTAGCCTGCTAGCTACGTGGTGTCAATCTGGCTCGTGCTGCCATTCTTCAGCCAGCCCTTCACGGGCTAGAAGAGGCGCGCGGCGCTTTCGCTAGGTTTGGCCCCCGCTCACATGGGGGGGGGTACCGTGCACCGCGTTACTGGTGCGGTTCGTCCAGCCTAGTTCCCGCTGCGGTTCAGCCGTTACCGCACACCCCGCCATGGCTAGCCTGCTAGCCCCGTGGTGTCAATCTGCTTGTGCTGCAGGCTTCACCGGGCCTTCACGAGCTAGGTGGGACGCGCGGCGCTTCGCCAGCTTGGTCCCCGCTCACGCGGGTTCCATGTGCGGTTTACGGGTGCGGTTCGTCCACGCTAGTTCCCGCTACGTCCAGCTCTGCGGCCCACCCCGCATGGCTAGCCTGCTAGCTACGTGGTGTCAATCTGGCTCGTGCTCATGCTTTACCAGGCTTCACGGGCTAGGGGGGGCGTGCAGCGCTTCGCCAGGTTTGCCCCCGCTCACGCGGTGTTCCGTGTTGCGGTTACTGGTGCGGTTCGTCCAGCGCTAGTTCTCGCTACTGTTCCGCCGTTACGGTGCACCCCGTGGGTGTTTCCGTTTTCGGCGCCCTCGTGGGTAGCCTTTGGGCTTGCCTCCACGGGGGACTCGTTGCAGGCTGCAGCATGCCCTTTCAGGGCTTGCTGCGTGCCCGTGCGTTGCCTATGTCGCTATAAGTCTCTCTCCGCTGGTTGTATATCTGTGGCTCCGGGACTTTAGGGCTGTTCTCCCCGCCTCGGCGTGGAGACTCCTCCCTTTTATACGTCTCACCTCTCATAGGTGATTGGCTTGGGTTGATTTGATACCATTCAATCCTCTATGCCGGGTCTCCTCCCCGTAGGGGTACGCTGCATGGTGGCCGTTTATCCGCCGTCATCGGCCTTGATTTCCGGGTGGCACGTTTATCCGCCGTTGTTGGCGTGGATTTCCGGGCTTTACCACATCATCTGGTCTCCTCTTTCGGGGGCTGTTGCTCGGGTGTGTTTGTCCACCTTTCTTGTGTTGACTTCAACTGTCTCGGCGCCGCGACCTGTCCCCCTTGTGTTATGTCGCGCCGCCCTTGGCTCTCGGCATCCCTTCAGGGGATGCTGTAGGTCTCGGTGGTTCTCTTTGGTCTACTCAAGTCTGCTCTTCGGCGGGGCCCCCCCTACGGGGCGGCCTAGCTTGATTGGCTTCACCCCTGGCTGGCCTGTCGCCTTGCCTTGGCGGAAGCCTCTCAGCCTTGGTGTAATCCCTGGGTTACCGCGTCCATTCTCTGACGTTTCTCTAGCTCGGCATGCAGGATCCCCTACGGGGGTGCTCCTGCCCTGCCGTTGGCTGGCCTGGCCGCCTCGGCCTGGGGCGCATCCTGCCGTGCCATAGCTTGCAGCTTCGTCAGATCCAGACTTTAGCCTTTATGCACTCGGCTCCCTGCTTCTATGGCCTTTCAGCTCTGGGTCGCCGGCGCTTCCCATCGCTGCCTTCGTTGGCGGTCTACTGTTGCTGCACCGGTAGCCTAGCTCCTTCGTGATGCTAGTCCGGGCCCGTTTCGTGTGCACCATCGGGGACTTGAGGCTCTGTCTCTGCCCGTTAGGAGCTGGGCATTTAGGCCTTGGCTGTTCCTTGTCCTATGCTTCTGGCTGTAAGGCTTACTGCTACCTTGCCTGGTCCGCTGTCTCCCCGGGGATCCTTGGACTCTAGCTATGATGCAGCGTCGCTGCTCTCTCCTGGGATCAGCGGGGCCTAGCGCCGCTTCCGAGTCGTGCCTAGTGACAGTTGCCGTCTGCCGTTAGTCTCTGTTCCCCCGTGGGGTCTAGACCGTGTTTCTGGCGCTTGGCTTGATACGGGCCTTTGGGTCTTTAGCCCCTGACACTTCCTTGGAGGTCGTTGCCTATAGCCTGTTGCGGTTCTTTGACTTTCGCCTTGGCTAGGCCTTGGGGCTTTCATCGTCTATCTTTTGCTTCTCGACTTAGACCCTTCATCTCCATTCTGGGTAGCTGGCCCTGTTCTCCCCCACACAGCTTGGCTGGGCCCCTGTCGGCCTGGCCTGGCCGAGGGCTGATGCCCTGCTGCTTGGTGTGCTACCTTGGCCCCCTTCGGGGTTTTAGTCCTATGCCTATGCTGTCTGTCGTGGCCCCTCCGGGGGCTTCACTGGGCTGGCCTCGGCCTGGGGTAGGGGCTCTATTTCCTTCTCCCTTGGCCTTACACCGCCGTTTGGGGAACTTGATCATTGCGGCTTTGCTGTTTCTTCCTTGTCCTCTGTCCTCACTTTTGTGCTGGTTCGCGACCTCGGCCTACATGCCGGCTGGTGGGGGGGGGGGGCCCTCGGGCCTACCCTGCTCTTGCGTCTCGGGCTTTGGTCAGTCAGTCTTGACGCTGATGCTCGGGTTTTCCCTCATTGGGGGCTTGGCTCCCACCCAGGTGGATCCCCTCGCCCCCTCTGGTTCCTCCTGTGTGCTGGTGGTTTGGCTCTGTTGCCTAACCTTACCTGTGCTCCCAGGTCTTACTTCTCACCCCTTGGGCTAGCCCTTGAAGTCTTTCGACTTCGCCTGGACTCTGCCTACTGTTGGGTCCGTGTCTTGACCGTGAATCCCTTATCCCGTTTGTTCGGGAGTTTGGGGCTGGCTTTGACAGTTCTCGCACATTCCTTGGCTCCCAGCTGATACCTGGTCCGCTCTCCCACGGGGGGACCTGGCCGCGTTTTGGTCGTCCTCGACGATGCCCATCTTTGGGGCTCGTTCGTACGGGCTTACGTCGGGCCTTGTTCCGGCCTAGCGTTGGGCTCGTCTGGGCCTAGCTTTGGGGCTCGTCCGGGCCTTACGCGGTTCCCCGGGCTTCAGGCCCCGGGTGTGCTCCCGATTCGTCGGGTCTGTCTTAGGGGGTTCCCCCCTCCCTTTCCATCGGTTTTCAGGCTTCCTTGTTCGATCGCTTCACTTGCGGGTTTTCTTTGCAACGCCCCTCCTTCTCCCCCTCTGTCTCAACTGTGCTGCCTAGAGGGCATCCCCGCGACGGTGTACTCCTTGTTTGGTGGGTTCTCCGAACTCGCTTCACGGCGGCTTTTCTCAGTTGGCCTGGCATTGGCTTGGTCTTGTCTTACCGCCGTGTGCGACTGGATCTGTGCTTTCCACTTAGTACCCTCGGGGTCCTGGGGGCTGTTCGGTTTGCTCTGGCTCCTGTCTTTACGACTTGGGAGCTCTTGACATGGGGGTCTGCCCACTTCCGACTGGAGATTTTTATCCCTCTTTGGGTCTGTGACTTGATCTTTTTGTGGTCGGTTCCTGGGAGCTTCTCGCTCCCGGGCGTGAAGTCTCTGGGGCGTAAAACCCCCTTGTGAGTCATTCTTCCAGGTCCGACGTCTCGAGTTTGGTTGTCGATTTGATTACTCCTTTTTTCTCGAGCCGTTGGTGATCATTATTCGGTATCCTCGCCCTTCGGGTAGCACTCTCTCCGTTGCTCTCTTCACTCTCTCTCCTCGGGAGTTTTGTTTAGAAGCCTGCGGTGCTGTCCACGGTCTCCTCTTGGTGGCATCCTTTTGCCCTTAGCCTGTTGTTCGGTCAAGCTGGCTTCTTGTTTGCCTCCTCTATACGTCTTGTCGTTTGTTCCAGAAGTTCCGCATTTTAGGTTCATTCTTCCTCTTCTACGACTTTGTCACCTGATCTCTGCTGACAGTCGCCGCTGTTTTGGCTTCTGCTCGGGTTTCCCGAGCAGTTAGCGGGGTCTCGGCTCGGGTCGCCTTTTGGGGCTCGACTCGTGTTTTCGTCTGCAGAGCTAGCCTCTGGGTTCTTCCCTCTGGTAGACTTCTCGGTGGTTTACCCACTTTTGTCTACTTTTTGGGCCTGGTTTGATGACGCTGGCCCGATTTGGGGAGTGCTATTTATTATTAATTGACTGCTCTTCGGATTGCCCGGTGCTGTGCCGCCGTGGGGCTCCCGGTTTTGCCGGAAGCTGCCTCGTCTTTCGCGGTGGTCTGTCGACCTCCGAGTCGAGGACGTGATCGTCCTCCTCCTGACTGTGACAGCCTGAGGTGGGACGTTTTTTTTCGCATTATTTTTGAGGCTTGTTAGCTGTTCTCCGAGCGGTCCGTTGGTTTGGATCTTTCGAGTCGTCACTCAGCCTCCCCCGTAAGGTTTTTTAATGGGTTTCGTCCTTCGGTGAGGTTGGCTCGTTCCATTGACTCCTGTAAGGCATCTGTTCCTGTTCCTGACCGAAAGCGCTCCCTCTTGGGATCTGATTTTTGTCGGCGCGTCTCCTTGGCGAAGCCCCCAATTTCCTTTGGTGTGGCTTCGCTCTAGTCCTCGCCTTATTACTCCTTCGGGTCCCCTTTCCCGCTGAATGCGCTCGGAGAATTCTTCTCCTTTCAGCTTCTTCTTCCGGGTCAGGGTTGGATTTATCTCTCAGCCCCCACGGGGCCGGGGCCCTTTTTGCCTCATTTCAGTCTCTCACCTTTATCTCCCCCGGTTCTCTCCCTGTTGGTTCATCTGTGGTGTTTTGATCGGTCCCCCCTCTCTAGGGGCCCGCTCCTTGGTGTTTTGGATCCGCCTTTGCCCGCGTGGTGCCGTCTGGCCCTTTTCTAGGGCCTTACGTCGCATTCCATTCTCCTTCAGAGTTTCTTCGTCGCCTATTCCTTAGGCTTGTTTTTTCTCTGCTGGCTTCTCGCTCTGTCTCTTCCAAAAAACTTTGTCAGGTCATTTAACACAGTTAAAGTCTAAGGTCCTGTTCTCACCCTTGGTGTACTCCACTGGCTAGGTGAGTTTGGCTTCTTGACTTTTGGAATCTAGATTCCCTGTGTTTTTTTGTGCTCTGGCGCTTTGGATTCAAACTTTTGACTGCATCCTATCGCCTCCTCTCTGAGATATCATGCTCCACCTCCGACTAAGTTTGCTAGTCTGGTGTGATTGCAATTATTCATTCACGGTGGTGTAATGCTATCTTTCAGTCAACATTGGTGTAAAGGCAATCAGATCATTGTAATGATTTATTATTCAAAACACATTAAATGTTTTATAAATCATAACTGAAGCCTGTTTTCCTTTCCATTTTGACTTCGCTTCCAGGCCCGCCCCAAGCCATGATATGGCATGTGTGCGTCCGTGTGGCTATTGGCCAAAACGGAATTGGGGAAAGATAGTCATGGGTCGACAGTGTGTACCTGGGGTCACTGGTCCAGTCCATTTTCTCTTTTAGGGGTGGCTAAAATGGTATTTGGGGCATTCACTTCTCAGAAGAAAATGCATATATTTCAGTCAACATTGGAAAGGACATCAGGCTCATTATATGATTTAATAAAACATAAGTGTTGTTGAAGTATGTCTCCAAAAATAGCTGACAAATTTTGAGTAAAATCAGTCCAGATTTGTTCGTATGTAGAAGCAAAAATATGTCTAAATTTTACCCATAAAGCAGTGTCTGTTAATTATGTGGGTCGACCACTTTGGACACAATTTTATTCACATCATCAAAAGTAAACATTCCCCATCCTTACTTTACGGGATAATGAAGAAAATTGAACTTTCTTCTGATACCAACATTTTGATGGAGTAAAGGGGAGACAAGGTTTCCATCTACCTCTAGGATCCATGAACATAGATTGAATAAATGTTTCAAATAGAAGTCCCCAAGTATACAACTGAGTATTGCATTTGATTCCGTCATGCACTGTATGATTTTGTGGCAGTAGCGCTTGACGGAGTAAATGTCAATACCTTGTTTTTCATACTTGGGAACTTCTAAATGAAACGTCTCACATAGACTTGTTGCATGAGTTTTTGTGAAGTCAATGCCTACATGTATCAATATTTAGGTAACTTGTTTTCCATGTTACAGCCTCCTGAACCTACGCGCATTCAAGATTGAACCACTGAAAGACATTCACTATGACACTTAACAAGAATGGTGCTAGAGGAATGGCTTATATTATGGCAGCTAGTCATGTTGCGAGCAGTTGTTTGTATTGTGGTGTCCGACAGGCCACTTTTATTTTTTGTACTGAACAGGAAAATCAAAATTCTGAAAGATTAGCCAGACATACAATATTTTAGGTAAAACATTTAAATTACATCTTAATCTTAACATAATTGGAGCTAGTAGTATAGTTTGACATTTTAAAGTTGTATACGTACAGTTTCAAAACACATCACTTCATAGGTAATATTATACACCAAACTTAATTCAGGGAGGTGAGGTTCGCGTTTTCTCTTCCCGCGTTGCGGTTTGTGCATCCCTAATCTAAATTTCGTTCCTTAAAAGGAAAAAATCAGGAACAATCATTTTTATTCCACGTTTCAATTATTTCTTAACCACGGGATGGAAAGTATGTTGAAAAGGCATTTTCGCGACTTTACCCTGCATCCCATCACGAAGGCAAGTGAGAGCCCTCCATTGGATGTGTATGTGTTTATGATGAACCATGCCTTTAGGTATGATGTTAATTTTTCGCCATTTTAATCTCAGGCCACATCAAAAGCCTTTTACACCTTATTTCAATCCAAACCATCCAGTCTTTTTTCAAGGATCAAATAACCTATGAAGTTATAGTCCGCCGTCACAATTCCTTTTCTTAAATAAGTGTCTACATACGCGCGCGGAGTTGCTGCGTGTAACAGGCAGTCTATGTATTTCCTTTATGTGTTTAATGGTTCTGTCGGCGTGAATGCTGGGGTAGTCTTGAGCAGAGAAAAGGAATTCTGACGGAGAGTATAGTGACACAAAGTACTATTTCTATGGCGGAACTGGGATTGCCATATGATAGATATTTGGACAAAATCCGATGCAAAATTCATTGAAGAAGATCTGGTAGAGAAGGCACACGGTATAGTGTAAAGATTCTCACATGCAGCGAAAGCAGCGTTTCCAATCTGTTTTAAAAGCACTGATAGCACGTGATTGAGGTAAAATGTGGTTATCCACGTTTCGGTTTCCTGAAAATGTTAAATTCGGGAAGATTTTTTCGTTGCAGGCCATCTAACTTAATTCGGAACCCTCACTGACAGCTGAGTAGGACAAGGATTGCTCTGTAGACGAGAAGTTCCAGATTTTCCGCATTTTTAAACATAGCCACTCACCTCCCTGTTAATTGCAGTACTTTTAATGTAGAAACGTGTTTGCAAGTAAAATTTGGCCTATCTCTTTAACATAATCATGTATTTTTTCATTGTTCTTAATTGTGTTGTCTATACAGGGTGTTGGACAAGACCGAGTTGGTGTCTATGTCAAACAGGTGGTACCAGGTGGAGCTGCTGAAAAGGTGAGCTTTAACATATTAATTGGACCATGTTAGGCAATTTCCTGGGCCTCACACACCAAGAATTTTAGCAGTAAAGATTGGCCTGTTGTGACATGCAGCCAGCGCGATTTTGTAAGCAGACCAGACAATATTGGGTTACAGTTTCATTGAAAAATGGCCTAGAGGCGATACATTATGTCTAGAAATCAAGGGCAGGTTCCGGCCAGAATTGCCTTTGTCTCATTAGCTGTTAGCAATGGTTCAGCTTCACTTCACTAAAACAATATCGCTGAAGCGATTCTTGGTTAGAAGTAGCGCAAAGTCCGCTTAAAGTGTTAATTGGTGCTAGTATTGGTTACAATAACTATTGTAACTGTATCATTTTTGGTTTTGTGAATAGTTGTATTGATTTAGGTGTATATTTTGATTATGTTGTACAGAAAAATTGATTATCATTGAACAGTGTGTCTGAGCTCATTCATGTTTGTTTGTTTACAGGATGGCAGACTGATGGCTGGTGACCAGCTGCTTGAAGTAGACAAGAATATCCTGGTGGGAATAACACAAGAAATGTAAGTCATGGCTCTGGCCTTCTCTGAAGACTTCTAAGAGTCAGGATCACTATTTCTAAAACAAGAAATACGTGCATATGTGTTTGTCAAAGTTATATTGGAGGTCCATTGTGCAGATGATTCCTCAATCTTGGCCAATCATAACATGTCAAACATTGACATTATTTTGGGTTTATGCAAACATAACCAGAATTTTGTTTCAGGATCACCCAAGGATTACCAGAGTCGTCTGGGAAATTGTTGGTGTTGTGTAATTTATTAAGTGGAAAGTGACAGACTCCGGAAATTCTGAATCTAATATTTACTATGCTTGGAGGGGGGTAGGACTCTGCCAGATATAATTTGTTCAATTCAAATCTCATCAATATCTATTATGTCTGGAATCAATCCGAGGCGCGTCGTAAAAAAGCTGAGTGTTGTCTGCACAATTAACATAGGAACAAGGCGCCCTTGTAACGCGATTGGCCAATTTTGCAAAGGTCCAGCGTGTACTTTTGCTGCATGCTACGCTGGTGCAGACTTACTGTGATTGGCGTAGGGTGACTTGTCTCAGATTTGATTCCAGACATAATATAGTGGGAAATAAAGTCTTTGTGTATAATTTGCCATCTTATAGTTCTGTGGTATATGGTGCACTGTTAGGCTATTTGCTTTAGATGCTAAAGGTCCCCGGTTCAATTCCCAGTGGTAACAACTCATTGGGATTTGATTGGGTACAAGTTATGGATTTACTACTTTGCTAAGAACATATTGACTAACCAAACCTATAATTTGCTTTCCCATTTGGGTGGTATCCTTGTGTATCTAAGATTTGGATGAAAGAAATCAATTAAGCTTATATGGAATACAGAATGTGTATATTGATTATTTCATGCAGAAATTACATGAAGGAATAACCCGCATTTGGACTTGGGCAAATTAACCAAGAAAATACCTTCCATTTCAGAGGGGTGTTAATCTGCCCATCTCATGTACAGAGAGCCATACTTGTAGCTGTTCAGTAAGAAATAAGAAGAATGGTGTAAATCCCCGACTGTTCCAAGCCATTCTAGAGCATCGATTGGAAAGCATGTCTGAACATTGTAGTATATAGCCAGGCTAAAATAAGACATTAAATGGAATGCATTCAGTGAAGTCTGAGTTGAGTGTGTTTTCAAAGTGTGCTAATTAATGACTCCATATTTCTGTTCATTTGAATAGGGCTGCTGAGTTCCTGATGAACACAGGGCAGACTGTGTTCCTTAAAGTTGCCAAGAAGGGAGCCATCGTACATGGGCTGTGGTTGCTGGTGCAAAACTGAAATGCCCACAGGTAGTCCTGAGGGAACTATCCGTATCTTGGTATTATTGAGACACTCGCATTTTTTTAGTGGTAGTAGTAGGCGTAGTCAAATGAAGAATATTAAATACGGTTTTGTCCCCGGATTCACCTCAAAGTCACAGCAATACTGCTGTGCGAGGATTTATTGAAGCAAAAACTAATTGACCAGATGCCCTTCCTGATGTTGATTTGCTGGATAGCCACCATTAGCTCTATTGAGCTAATGCCCTTTAGGTAGATCTTCTTTAAAGTTCTACCAGGGTAACTAAAAAAACAAGATGTTTAAACAAATAGGATGGTGAACTGCCATATGTCAGTGCTTGAGATAATCCTGTTATACATTTTCAAGAGTCCTCTATTTGTAACACTTTACAGAGATGCCAGTTTTCCGAATTTATTCGTGTTTTCCGAATTTTTAAACTGCCTGAAAATTTTTCCGAATTTTATAATTCTTTGGACGTTAAAATTTTTTTTTTTAAATTAAAAGATCGTCAGAGAAAATGTCATCGAAACACATTGCATTTTAAAAACATTTCTGTATATTTTTCTGTGCGAATTAACTCACCTCCAGTGTTGTTCGTTGGCCTTGATTACAATGTAAGATACACGCATTATGAGCCGCGAAAAGTGAACGCAGACTGAAGACGAGGCTACAATTTCGGTGGCTTCTTTTCGTGATATTTTATACAGACAAGTGCTATTGTTGATTATTCACCGAGAACGAAAAGTTTGCTGTCAAGATGTCGGTCTTATAAACATGATAAAGTTTGTCGAGCGTGGCGATAATATCGCTGAAATGAATCAAACCTGAAAGCTGCCGAGACAAATTCCAGTGGAAATGGCTTGAGGACCTGATAAAACGGGGATTATTACCGGAGCTAGGGATGAATTTAGTATTCTGCCAGCACTTAAATTTCGGCACCCTAAACATGTGGTTTATTCCGTTAACGTGCACGATTCGTAGGGTGTTGGTAGAATGTTTGACGGAGGTAGGTAAAACTTCGGGAAAGAATTTTGTATTGTGCCAGCACACCCATTGAATTCGGCAGCCTCAACGGAATAAACTGCATGTGGAAGGGTGTGGACTGGAAGCAGAATACTAAATTCATCCCAAACTTCGAATTATTCAATTTAGTTCAGAGTTGGGTATGAGGTCCCTATGTTCATCATCATCATGTACTAATTCAGTACTAACAGTATTTTATTATGCCGGCCTATACTAATTACTATGCAATATTGTCATGCTTTTCTAAGCATAAAATGGAGGCCAGGAGACATCTCCTAAAGCTTTCAAAATAGTTACAATTCAGGAGCTTCCGGACCGGGGGCTTCGCCCCCTGGACCCCCACCAGGGGCCCTAAGGCGGGCCCCTGGACCCCACCCGCTAGGTCGCTGCGCTCGCTACGCTCTACTTGGTCCGTGATATTGTCATAATTTTTTTTAATACCCTGCTGGCATCTCTGACTTTAACATGGGTGCTTTAGCAGTGCTGGAACCACATTCTTTACTATACTCTGTTCGAGCTTAAGTTCGAGGTTGACGTCACTGTGCGTGTTAGTTTTTCTTGCCCTAGAAACGCCCGCGATAACCTCAGAATTGCATCATTTGCGGACGCAAATAAAGGTGACACAATCAAAATGCAAGAGTGAATGCATAGTCGCGTCATCGCGTCACCCTTGAACTTTTGATTTGAGAGATGAACTGAGTATAGTGTAATTTTTATCCACTACTTAACCAATTAACAACAAAGATGGAATTTTAAATAGGCAGTTGACTACAGATATACCATGTGTAAAATGTCACATTTATTGACCTATGTTTTGCAAGCACCCAAGGGAATTATCAACCCATTGTGGCAAGTCTTTCTTCATAATAAAATACTGTGGTGACCTCGTGTGACCTCTAGCCCCATTCACAACCGTGACGGCAGTGTGTTCGGTGAGTGCTGTATTATTTTCTTACGTCCTTTTTTGACCACCTTACAGTGAACAAAGTAGCAGAGTTGGAGAGAGCCAATCGTCCCAAGAGTGAGTCAATGGAGAGACCTGTCCCCGGCTCCTAGGAATCTTCCGAGGGCAGGCATGCCAGGCCACCCTGGTCTACAGAATGCTGACAAGGCACGGTCATCGCCAAATCTAGGTAAGAAAGTATAATACATGTTAATGCAATATGATGTTCCACTCTGTGGCATAAATTTCTAGTTAATTTTATGGTGGAATTTGATGTTTTTGTACTGAACATAATTTAAAGTATAGACATCAAATTCAAAACTCAGAGAAAGGTATTCTCTGACAAATACACAATAAGTTTAAGTATAGGTTTAATAAGAACACTAGCAGTGTTTACACTAATGGCCATGGGAGGATTTGTTCCCTTAACCTGCACATATGCTGATTATAATAAGAAGTTAAACTAAATGAGAGCAGTGATATGCAAGAAATACAATTGACTTATATGAAAGAATGTTTGTCTTGTGCATCGCATCAATAATGACCTTAAGATTTAAGGTTTATGCAGGTGCAGATGCATAAGAGACATACTGCCTAACTTTCTACATCTTGTTTACTTGGGCAGAAATGAAGGCCCAAACTAATTAAGTGAAAATAGTGCCTTTGCAGTTTGTTTATTAATTGTTATCTATTTGTTTTGTTTCCTTCAGCTGAAGATCCCCGGTCTGCGATGCCTCCTGATAATAGAGATCAGCAGCACTACAGCACCATGCCAAGAGAAAGAACATCTTCCACTTCAGACATGAAGCCTAATGAGCCTTACAGGTAAGCAATCATTGTACGGTCAATTTTGAAAAAAAATGCTTAAAATACAAGCAAGAAGGAAGTGTTACCCACTCTAGTATAATGATATTTGTATTCAATCCATCCTTGAGCACCAAGTGAATGTGGCAGTAGAAATTCATATAAAAATAGGCACCGCCTTTGAAAGGTACAACACTTTGTGACTGCATGCAGATTTAGAGGAAAGGTTGGTCCCAAAAAGCTGGGATTTTTTGTGAGCTGCCAGCATAGTGGGAGGAACACTTAGCATTTGGTTATACGCTTTGTATGAACGATGTTTTGCTTTGTCACAATTTTACAAAAAAGTGAACCTTGACAAGAATGCAAAATCCAAATTTAATGACACTTGGTATGTAGGTAGTGGTGGACACAAGTGTTACCTATGCAAAGTGTTGATGGAAACATGCATATTATAACCCATTTGGGCATATTTGTTCTGCTTGGCAGCCCACAGATATTCTTGGAATATAGTGAGCATGAAAGGCGAGAACTGCCAAATTCTAATTTAAAGCTGCATTTTTGCTTTTTTTTTTCTTTTTTTTTCGACATTTTTTGCCCATTTTTTTTTTTATTCAATTTTTTTTGACAGCCAAAATTTCTAAAAATGGACCAATCTCATTAATCTATGTGACAAATTCAATTTCACATAGCTTTGTGCATGAATTTGCAACTTTTTTTTTGGGGGGGGGGGGGGAGATTAACACCTGCAAAAACATCTCAATGAATGTGTTTACTTTCTTTCCTGAATTTGGATTGAGTGTGTAGAGATGAACAAGCAGCTCTTGGTTGATAACTTTGCATGATATGTCAAATTACAATTTAATACCATTCAA
Organism: Ophioderma brevispina; assembly: GCA_023653785.1. Taxonomy (NCBI): domain Eukaryota; kingdom Metazoa; phylum Echinodermata; class Ophiuroidea; order Amphilepidida; family Ophiodermatidae; genus Ophioderma; species Ophioderma brevispina. Next base: position 18,105 of record JAMKCH010002586.1, on the reverse strand, counting down.
ACTGATATAGCTGTAATTGTGATTTAAAAAATATTCCGGAGTTTGACATTAGAATACGCATGTATAAATAAATTGTTAAGTGATAAAAAGTTTTTGAGTAAATTCCAACTGGAATAAATAGTGAATAAAATTAAAACAAGGTTGCTTGTTAGTAAAAGCTGTAAGACTTACACTGATTATCCTCTTTTTTTATTCTTCATAGGGTGAAAGTACTGCCATCCAATGTACCAATCTCTCAGCGTTCTAAATCAACACCAAAATCTTGATCCGGATATGGATGACAGACAAATGCTACATCCCCAACAGTCAAAGTCCATTACCAACCTACAGGGGCCTCCAGGGAACCGCCAAGGCCCTCCTGGGAACTACCGCTCACCCAACTATGGTGATCCCTACAGGCAAGATCAGAAACCACCACCCCAACGTCCATGAGTGGTCTGATGGATCTGACAGAGGTTCTGTTGGTCTTGGTAGAGATGCACCTGATCTAGAGAACTTTGAAAGGGAGCCATACCAGAGACGGGTACCAAGACCGAGTGATTCGTATGGACCAGGACCTAATCAGAAGAGGCCACAAATCATAGGGGGTCACCCATGGATCAAAGAGGCCCTCCACTAGACCATAGAGGTCCACCACCAGATCACAGGGGTCCTCCACCCGATCACAGAGGTCCACCACCCGATCACAGAGGTCCACCACCAGATCACAGGGGTCCTCCACCCGATCACAGAGGTCCACCACCCGATCACAGAGGCCCTCCACCTGATCACAGAGGTCCACCACCCGATCACAGAGGGCCTCCACCTGGACAGCGGGGTGTACCACCTGACCACAGAGGACCTGACCCAAGAGGTCCTGACCCAAGAGGTATGCCTCCTGATCAACGTGGTAAGCCGTATTAACCCCAAGAAGGTGCCCACCCCTAATCGATATATGATCAACCACCAAGGTCACAGCCACAACCACAGCAACCGTATAGGGACCATCCGCCCATGTATAATCCTCAAGATCCGCACATGCAAAGATACCAAGGACCGCCGAAAGGTTCTCCATATGGACCTCCATCTCAGCAGGGCTCTCCATATGGTGCTCCTCCAGCTGGATCTCCATACGGGGCGCCACCTAGTCAGCGACCTCCCGCACAGACCTATGATGAACCTGGAATTCAAGCAACACAGCAAGCCTTTGCATATGAAAGTGCTCCACCACCACCACAGCAGCTTCCACCTCCACCTCCAGAAAGCTTCCTCGATGAGCAAGATGACTTGCCATCACCACCAAATGAGCTGCCTCCACCTCCACCCACAGATGTAAGAGGCTATCCAGAGGAGTTACCACCTCCTCCGACTCAACATGATCCTCGAACACAGTCTCTTCCACGCAGGCCCGAAGCCATGGAACAGTATCAGCACTGGCGTGAACAACAAAAAATTCGCTTGCAACAGGAAGATGAAATGCGTTTGCGAGAAAAACAAATTTTGGAAGAGCAAATGTTGCAACCTCAAGCAGATCGACCTCAGTATGCATCCTTACCAAGACAGAGTCGAATTAGCAAACCTAGCGGAGAGTCCCCACACCCCACGTTGCAGCGTCAGAACTCTGCTCCCAAAGCTGTACCTGTTCCAAAGCCACCCGAAAAGGCACCAGCTTCTCATAATGATGGATATGATCAACAACCACCTAGGCAAGGTTTTGAGATGCCTCCAACTAGTATGCCACAAAGTAATCATTTCTCTGCTGCAGATGGTATGGTACCTAAGGCAAACCAACTGCAAGTACCAACAAGTAGGCCACCTCAAACCAAGAGCTGGTCACAACCTCCACTAGAGACAAATATTGATGATGCTGCTCCAATTTCTCCATCCCCGTGGATCAGAGATCTAGCTGATAAGAAAGAACAATTGGAGGAAGAGAGGATGAAACGATTACGGGAGCTTGAAATTGCTGAGCTCTCAGAACAACCATACCTGAATCCTCAACAACAGGATCGATTGCGTAAGTTACGCATGGAGCACGAATTCCAGCGTCGTCTGGAGGAATCACAAATGTATGGAGATGACGACAACAGTGAAGACGACATGGAAGTTAGGCCTGCAGCAGCTGAGAAGATTCTCAGAAATGCGCAGGAAGAGGAAGAAGCAAAACGAATCCGAGAGCAGAATGAGAAGGAATATCAGCGGCAACTTGCAATACAGCAGCAGAGACAAGAAATGGCCATGCGAGAACGACAAGAGGAGCGCCTGCAAAGGCTGCAAAATGAATTGGCATCAGAGAGGGCAAGGCAGCAGGAGGAGGAGGATCAACTTCGGTTTCCACCACCGCCATCTTCCCAACAATCATGGCAAGGTCACCCCGATAATTACAACAGACCTATGGATAACGACATTGCCCTGAGACACCAGGAGGAAGAAATGCAGAGGCGACATGAGCAGCAAAGATTGGAGTACATGAGACGGGAAGCAGAAATTGAGCAGGAGAGGCGGCGTCTTGAAGAACAGCTCTCACTTCGTGGGCACCAACAGTATCCTCCGACATCTGCTAATAATGTCGTCCACACGAGGGTCAATGCTGGATATGTGCCAGCACCAGAGAAAACCTACATCACTGAACCTCCTATGCCGGCTGAACAAGCCCCTGTTGGTAGGGGGATAATGCGACCGACGGCGCAACCGCCCCCACCCCCTAGCAGCCATGCACCTCCACAACACACCAGCCAATCAAACAGCTTGCCGCGTTCCAAGCCTGAAATCAAGCCAAAACCCAAGCCGCCACCGGTAGCCCCTAAGAAAGTGGCATTGAACAATCGGAACAATAACGCAAGGAGTGCCGCTTTGCCACAGGGATACAAACCCCCTACCTCTCAGTATTCTAATAATTATGCAAATTCACACCCGACACCCAATTCACACACTGAGATTTCTTACAACCCTACTACATCACAAACTGACACCACCTCAAACATGTATGGAACTCCTGAGAACAGTCAGAATCTGAACTCTTTTCGCACTGGCGATACACCAGGAGTTATTGGAGCGCAGGAGGTATACCGCGATCCTCGGGACAGGATCTTGGCCAGTAAACAGCAAAATGAACCCCCGTCTCCACAGCAACTGCTCTCATTCAAGGACAAAATGAAGAAGTTTTCAGGTGTGACGCCTGAACAGAAAACAAGGACTTCAAAGTGGGAACGGGAGTTCTTGGCACAGAATCCCGAATTGGCTGATTAATGAACCAACAGACAATTGCATTAGCTGTGCACTATAACCCACTGTCAGTATGAATGCTATGTGTGACTGGTTTGCTACAATATTGTACATGCAACTGTGTTGAATTTGATCTACAAGTGCCACTTGCAGAAATCTGTCATTTTAAAGGGTGGGGTGTGTATATTGACTTTGTTGTGTACAGCTACTGAAAACATTTGCAAATGATGTTGTTATCCATGCTTCAGACAAGTGGCTTGGTCTATTTTGTAACAATTGTTAAAGAGAGCATACACATTTTTTTTATTAAAAGTATAATTGATGACCCCTTGGTGCCCTAATATTGTATTTTGGTAGATCGTAAATATACATAAAATATACAAACAGTTTACCATGGTGGTTATGTTTTCCTATGGCCCTCACATGGAAAAGGGATGTAGAAGGAATATCAAGAAAGATCCACCTTTTGCTATTTTATGTGTAATTAGCAAACCAAAGTATTGCAAAAGGGCAAATCTTTGTTTCAAAGCAGTAGGAGATATCACATAACTTAGTACCTCCATCATACTCTTTGTATTTTTTTAGTAATTTGGCATATGTCCTTGCTTCACTCTGAAATAGCAAAAACAATAAACAATTTTAGGATGTTCTATCATTGTTGCCGTTCCATTCTATCGTGTCAAGCCAATTCCAAAATTATGTACCAATGTCCATTGGTTGACCTGCTTAACCCTCTAATGCCTGAAAAGGTATTTTGAAGTATGTACTAAAGAAATTCCAGACAGTGAACATGATGAACACTGTTGCAAAAAGAAATCACAAAATAAGTGATGGAGGCAGACTTATTTTCTACTTTCGGAGAACTAAACCCTAGGCACTACCATCTATGATACAGTCTGTCTGATTGGCGCATTACAGGACACGACTCGACATGAGATAGCCCTCTGAGTAACCAATCAAAAGAGTGCTTTTATATCTCTGTGTAAACCATGCCAACAATTATTACAGTACCTCTGATCTGCTCATTACTTGATATCACCTTCCAAGTTACCAATCAAAATTGTGCTTTGATGCCGCAGGTAGTGCCCAGTGGGTAGAATACTTCAGATGTGTCGTAGCACCATTCTAGATGAAATTCTGGGAAATTGCCATTCCCAGATTTTCTCCTACTCCTTTGATTTCATTCCAAGTTGTATCCCTTGTCCATATGAGGATGATATAAAAACTACTAAAATACCATGGTAAACTAGACACGGTTTGCCACATTAGGGTTGGCTATCTTTTGTAAAACCCTATTCTTGTTAATTGAATAGTTGTAATCAGCAGACATTGTGCCAATCAGTTAGAGCCAAACTAATTAACCAATTGCATTTTGACACATTTTTAAATTCAAGAAGTGGTTAGAAAAACCATTATTTGGCTTGGCAAGGAATGAAAGAACTGATATTTTTTATTAGTCATGTGTCAAGCCATCGGTGTATAGTGTGTTTATAGTCTGTGTTGACTACAATCTGCACTCTCATCCCTGGGACTCCCAACTACCATGTAAGTTTTATATGGACAAATTGACGCTATGTATTTCAATCTTACTCCCAGGGATGAGTGTGTGAGAGTTTGTAGTGACTTGTCAAGTGCCTGTATCATAAAAACCTTGAGAATGTTTGTATTAACCACAAACTAGCCAACTCTTATTGAAGGTACAATTTGCTGGTACACATGCATTATATTAATTATTGACCTGTTGTAAGAATGTTTCAAAACCACCGACCAATTAGAAATAATTGTAATGCCTTTTCAAATGAACCTCGGAAATGTTCGGAGCAAAAAAAAAATGTACGCGAGTGTCCTTATACGCTTGCGTAAATTCACAAGCACTTGCCAGTGTCGCGCATTACGCAAGATGAAATATGCGCAAGTGCTGCACCCAGCAATTAAGTGTGATGACCATGTAAGGATACTTATCGGGGTATATGTTCGGTAAACTTTGTTTTGAAAAGGTCTATTAAATTATTAAAAAGGATTCCAGCTGTATTAACAGTCCATGGACAAACTTGTACCTAACACCTAACGAAACTCCACAGCAATATTCCTACTCACGGTGTAACCAGAGCTTAGGCTTAACTTCATGGGTCTCTTATCTCTACTCCAGGTACCCCCCTTGATGCACTTCGATGCAGCACCTCAACTAAAGTACTTACTGCAAAGTAACACAAGCCACTGGATGGATAGCAGCTATGTTTACTTAGCAGTACCCATCTTATAGTGTACTCTGCAGTTGCCTGCTAGGTGACTGACAGGTACCCTATAACCACCAGTAGTGGGGTAACCTCTGCAGCTACTCCACGGGAGTACCTTCACAGGTACTCCCCTACCGGCTGCCTAGTAGGCAGCACTTTGGACCATAGAGGGCGCCAAACATTCTATTGTTTACAACTTTCTGATCATTTTCAAGCTAAGTGTCATCTATTTTTGAGTTGAGCATCACCAAAAACCCCTATATATGACATTTTGTGCAAAAACATAACTTATGTGACAAAAATGTTAAATAATGGATAAAATTACTGAAATAATCCACAAACTCAAAGATCCATTTGCATGGGAGTACCCATGCAGGTACTCCCGCATGGGGGACTAGTGGTTAAGCTACTGCGTGTGTACCTAGGTGGATGGTTACCCCCACTTTTACGGCCGGCGATGTGTACCCATGCGGGTGGGTACTGCGTGGCTATTAAACAGTTACTCCATGTATTCCCATGAAGAAATGGTTGTGTCTTAGTGGAGTCTTGGTTGCCGCCTCGCACCGCTGCTCCAATGTGAAACATGCGTCACTGCAGCACTGCACAAGAATTCACAAACCATTTCAAAAATCGAATCACTGCAACTTATTGCATTAAATGATGCGATATTACCCACAAAATCACACTTCCATTTTTTAAACAAATGGTCAATGCATGTACAATGGGATGTTTTATTGTGCCGTGTGCATATTCGTAGGGTTAAGATCATTATAGATGAAGTTAAAACTACAACACTGATATTTTTGATATGGACTTTCATCTATTCAAAGAAGTGTGGCATTGTCTAAGAAAAATTTCTGAGCGGAATGAGAAGGAAATGTGAGATTTTAACCAAAGTGGTTTACCTTTCCACAATGACAATGAAGGCATGTGTAGATGAAAGTGTGTCTATCTTTGTCTGATTTGTAGTGTGTGGGTACCAGCAAGTGCCTTTGAGAATGAGTGCAATAGTTTGTGGTGAAATATATGTGCCACCTTGTGCGTCAGGAAGTTCTATTTTACACATGATATTGTATTTGTCTACATTTTGTAAATGGAAAACCAGAAATAACTCAAATTTGTAGCGGAGGCATTGGTTTCTTGTGCCAGTGCTTTACATGGTGTCTTGTATTGTGTGTGCCTTGCAAATTTAATTTGCTAAAATATAAGTGTGGGCTTTACCTCAATGTCAAAAGTTTTACTGTAAATGTAGGAGATTTAATATTGATATGGGTTTTATTGAAGGAATGTAAATTAGTAGTCCACTCCTGTGTCAAATTCAAATAGTATTTTGTATACAAGTATATCATGGTTTGAAGGGAAGTGAGAACATATGTGGCATAATGCATAAAGTGCATAACTCATGATCATAAGACCATTGTAAATCGTGAGTTCGAGCCCCGCTGCAGTCAACGTGTTTGTGTCCCTGAGCAGGATACTTAAAGGCACTATCAGTGATTTGAAAAATCAGAGAAATTGAAAAAATAATCAAGTCAGATTTCTGCATGTCTGTAACAAATATAAGTATCCTAACATACCCTACAAATTATAAAACCAAAAGCAGTCAAATAAGGACAAATCGGCTATTTTAGTCATAATTGTCCGTACAGACAATTACTACAACATGTAATTGAATGGAGATTCATATATTTGAACACTGCTTTTTTCTCCCTTTCTGCCAATTTTGCAGTTGGAAAAAATAACTTATTAGAATTCCACATACTTATCCTTCATTTTTAAGCTACTCCTACAAATTTCAAATATTTTTAGTCTTTTTGGTGGATCACTGTTAGTGTCTTTAATCTCAATTGCCTTGTTGACCCAGCAAAATCTGGGGAACTGTTACAGGAATATTACTATATAAGTGCTGATAGGGATGTGCGCTTAGTGTAATAATAGTCAACATTAACAGTGCTTTGAAACATCTGTATAAGCGCTATACAAGAGTTGTTTATTATTAAAATTCCTGAGGTGTTGGATGATCGAGGTCCAACACAAAGGAACAGTATTATCTACTAATCTGAAATGAACCATGTTGTAATTGTTTTACTACAATCATGATTGTTTTAGGAAATAAACTTGAAAAGTGAACAAATTCCACTGCTTTACTCTGAGCCATGTGTTGCTTTTACTACTTCTGTGCCCATCGTTGTGCTTGCATGTTTGTGCATGCAGGGATGTAGTCACAAACTCTTTTGTGCATCCCCAATAACAGGATTGCACTTGTGTAATAGTATTCTCTATGTCGGGGTTCTACATCAGATTATACCACATCTGGCCAGAAGTAAGGAAGTGACATAATTAGATTTTGGTAACAGCAAGTTATTCATTACGACATGAAACACATTAAGCATAACAAAGTAATAGAGACTATACTCTGTGGTCTAATGTGGAACACTTACCTCAAAATGAACTTCATCTTTACAGGTAACAATGACAAAACACTGAAGTGGAAGGCAGTCATTTGGGTTTGTGTTTCAATCAATTGGTGATGAATCAAATCTCTTGACTCAAATTGAGATGTATCTTTAAAGGTGCAACAAGAAATTTCAAGTCATCAATATTTTCTGCGATATGTAGTGATTTCATATAGATTAGACACTCAATAGATTCCCTACCTTTTATTGATTGGAGAAATAACTTAAAATGAAAATACAAGGAGATTTGTATGTGCTTATTATTTCAATAGAAAACATCTAGGCTGAATTATTTGCTCCTATACTAGGAAAATAGAAATTTCACAATTTTTGTACCAAAGAAACAGTTCTAAGCTTAATCCTTTCAGATGGGGATATGTTTGATAGAAAGTTTTAGTGCAAAATCAGAATGTTCACATTTTCTAGGGACACCTGTTATTTGAAATCTCTTGTTGCACCTTTAAGGAGTTATGTTTCCCAAAACAATATTTAGGCAATGAAATATACATCTCATCCAGTCATTTTCTAATATTTAAAAATAATTCTGAAGTCTTGACTTTGTACAATTCTAGGCATAATTGGGAACAAATTTATTTTATTGCAATCACAATGGGTCTTCATCCACCTTTCTCCTGGTGTAAGCATTCTGCCATTAAATCAGTAACAGTGGTATGCATATTCAAAATAGTGATTCAAAGGTAGGGTGTTTTCGAAGTCTGTGCCAAACTATGCCATGCCCAAGGTGGATTTAGAGAGCAATGTTCAATGGAAAAGTGCAGGGCTTACAACCATTACAGGTTGGTATTCTGAAAGGGAGTCTAACTTTAGACCCGGGTTTAAACCAGGGTTGGTCTTACTGAGTGGCCTTCCAACATAGTCTAAAAATGTGCTGTAACAAGCGAGAAAATTCCTCATGGATGGTCGTTCCGGCCCATCCATGAGGAATTTTCTCACCCGTTACATTTAACTTTCACAGTATTTTGAAAGGAAAAAATCCACTCATGCAGGACTAATCCAGGTTTAAACCTAAGTCTAAAGTTAGACTCCCTTTCAGAATACCAGCCCATGTCCATTTTTCTACCTCCGTGCAGTGATATCATAACCTTGACACAGCTTTTACACATGCGTTAAGATACGTCGTCCTTGTGCACGTGTAAAATGCTGTCACTTTAAGCCAGCGCGCGCAGTTTACTGGTGCGACCATCAAATCTCGCGCTGAAGCCCTGCACGGAGGTAGGAAAATGGAGTATAGACCATTGGAGTTTGAGCGCAGCTGTGGCCAACTTTTTTGTGTCCTTAGGCAAGACGGCTGTCTCACTCGTGTTTTTGCCAAGAAGTTGCACAAACCAATTCTTAAGAATTAAATATTAGAAAATAATAGATCCTCATGTTAGTGCAACATGGTCCTAAGTGCAATAGCTGTCATGTGATATATTAAGGCTTTTCACACTGAGCCAGTGATCGATCACTTCTGCGATCGATCGCCGTCTGTAGACTTCAAACCAGTTACCAAATTTATTATAATACTTCGCCATCTCTGACACACACATCGCTGTTGTGCTTCCTCAAATAACAGCACATATTCGTCCAATACATGAACTTACGTAAGAGTCTATTCGCCATGTTGAATTTCCTTACCCAGTCCGTTCAATTTCACGAGCGTAAAACTCACAATTTCTTTGTGGAAACAAACCAAGGTGATAAGTCATATCACTTAAAAGATGGCCATGTACTTTGGCATTAAAAAAGTCAACTACAACCACTGCCGTAAATACCTCAAAAAGAAGTATTTCGTGAGAGCAGCAGCTCATTAAATCCTTTCTTTGGAAAACTTTTACATCGTAACTAAGGCGCTATTGCGCATGCTCGTCTAGTATTCAGAAAACGGCTGCACTAGTCTTCAAAAACGGCGATCGATCGCAAAAGTCGATCGATCGCCGGCTCAGTGTGAAAAGCCTTATGTGCTACCATGTGATACATTTGTGTACAGTCATTAGTATTAGTATAACTCAGTTTAATTTTTTTTTTTTTTTTTTTTATAGACCATTGGAGTTTGAGCGCAGCTGTGGCCAACTTTTTTGTGTCCTTAGGCAAGACGGCTGTCTCACTCGTGTTTTTGCCAAGAAGTTGCACAAACCAATTCTTAAGAATTAAATATTAGAAAATAATAGATCCTCATGTTAGTGCAACATGGTCCTAAGTGCAATAGCTGTCATGTGATATATTATGTGCTGCCATGTGATACATTTGTGTACAGTCATTAGTATTAGTATAACTCAATTTAACTACTTGTGTCAGTGGCTCTTGAAGTTAACCATTTCAAGAGCCACTGGCCAAAGACTTGGCATACTAGTATGTTTGATGGGAATTTCTGACTAAAGGCAGCTATTGCACTTACAACCTTGTTGCACTTACACGACAAGATGAGAAGTGTATTTTATTTATGCAAATATTGTTTGAGATGATAATTGATATAATCAGTTAGAGCTTGCAAAATATTATGCATTCAAAATATATAGTGGACTACTATACATAGATTTACCCTAGCCTTCAATAAGGAAGAAAAGGATGGTAGTAAAATGAGTAAAAATTACATATTCTTTTATATCATTAATTTTTTTGATGTTTGACATTACACGCCCCAATCATAAGTTGGAAGGACAACTGTTGAAAGGAATTTAATTGTGTTTTAGTTAACAAGTAAACATTGATTTCAGCTCTTAAACATACTTTATGTAATTTCTATTTTTGCATCGTGCAAAACCATCCATGTTTATACCAAAATTTTAAAATCTAAGTGTCCCTTAAGAAAACAGTTGCAAGTCACTTCCAACTGAGCAACAAGTGTCAATTTGTGTAAATTTTTTTTAATCAATGTATTTTCATGCATTTATATAAACACAGCCATGTTTTATTGTGTAACACCTTGAATTGTCATGCAAAATTGTTGGGATTGCTATTCCATTTTGTCAAAAAAATGTTTGGTATAATCACTTGTTTTGTAGGCTTAAGTCAAACTTGTGTAACAATTGTTTGGCCAACATACCACAGAACAATAGATGTAGGTTTTGGCAGTATTTACTTCTTCAATGTGTTGTCTCGAGGCAAGTTGGGAACATCTTATCCAGTTAAGAATAACTTGGTCAACTTGGGGAAACCTCAAGTGATGCAGGGAACAAGCTCAAGTCAAGTTGGGAACAAGCTCAAGTCAAGCTGGGAACAAGCTCAAATCAAGTTGGGAACAAGCTAAGTCAAGCTGGGAACAAACTCAAGTCAATCTTGAAACATCTTCAAGTCATTAGTGACGGGACAACTTTGGGTCAGGAAAGTTGTGAGTGTCATCTACAAATACCCGTAAAAGTCACTTGATGTCACATTTCAGAATCAACAGACGTATCATCTTGTTTTTACGCTGTTATCTAGTGTTTCTCTCCTGACTAAAATGTATGTAGTTTTATGTATATCTCAATTTTGGTATTATTTACATAATATCTATTTGCAAATATATTCCCATTACCCCAAAATTAATCCTGACAGTATCAACATGTGGTGCATATTTTCTTTAGATTTTTTCCATATTTATTTTGTCAACCTCTATATCTATCACTTTTTAAAGAAATTGTGATGCGTAGATTAAATTGAATCTTGGAGGTGAAGTCTAATTCAGTTTTGTCCAGGTATGTGGGTCCCCCATTTATTCAGTTCACATCTCGATACTAGGCTTTATCAATTCTGCACTTTCAAAAGAATCCAAGCATGTTTGTTTTGATCTGAGATTTAACTCCCAGCCAAATCGGAGACAAAATTGTTCAAATGTTTGTCTTATTCATGAGCAACTTGAGATTTAGGGTAGCATGGGGTATGGTTACAAAGATTCCCATCCCTGCAGCCTAAATTTGTGAGCTCAAGGCTGAATACCCAACACAGTGCCGAGTACCTTGCAATATTTACATACCTATTTGCTAAACCACAAAGTAATTCTAATTGGCTGGTCTCTATTATTTATTAACTGGCTTAATCATAAGAATACAAGCACTATGTGGCCAGTATAGAAGAGGAGCAGGTATACCTATGCATAAAGGGACCAACCGTTAGGAATGCTGTATATCTAATACGCACTCTCAACCAACAGGAAATTCTCCCTGTGGCTTCACTAATCCATAATGCATTACAGTTTCGGTCTAACTTACTTCAACCTTATTGTACTTTGATATGCCATTAGTAATATAAAATTGGATTGAACCTAAATAAATTTTCAGTTTGATCTTTTCAATAACAAGTGAACTTGAAGAGAAATAGACTTAGGGTTATTTTGCCAGATATTTAATAAGTTACTGACAAGAACAAAATGAAAGACAAGATTTGTTAGTTAAAAGTTTGCCTCAACTGTATTTTGTTCAATGCAAAGGTTATTTTCATTCATACATAAACTACATATACATATACACATAAAAAGAAATGAGGAAATGCTTATAAGCTAATGGCCTGAAACGCGCATCCCTGAAATTCACATGTTGCCCTACAGACAAATATGCCACACCTTAGTATACACATACTACCGTGTCATAAATGACATTGGATGGGCAGGTATCCACTACTTAAAATATTGATAGCCATCCAATATGCCATTATCCTTGAAGGCAAAACAACAATCTGATCTTTCATAAAGTAATCTTCAAGTTATTCAGAGCCTTTGCATTGAGAATCAGTGCTGAAGTATAAGGTTCTAAGTTAAAGAGGGACTCTGTTGTGGAAAATTAAAGGTGCAACGATAGATTTCACATATAAGGTGTCCCTAAAAAATGAAAGTTCAGATTTTTTGCCCTGATGTAAAGCTTTTCATCAAAAATATCCCCATCTGAAAGCATTATGCTGAGAAATGTTTCTTTGGTACAAAAAATATGAAATTTCTAATTTCGTATAGGAGCAAATACGAAATTCAGCCTATGTTTTACATTGAATTATAAGCAAATCAAAATCACCTTTTTTCTCTCTTTAAGACATTTCTGTAGCATAATACAAGGTAAGAAATCTATTGTCTAATCTAGGAAAGAGTTCCATATGTACCCCCTCTAAAATTGTACAGGAAACAAATTATTTTTTTAATTATGGCATTACACTAACAAATACCCTAAGGCCAAAAATAAAAAAATAATGTGTTACTTTTATAACTTTGAAGAGGGGTACATATGGAACTCTTGCCCTAATCTATATGAAATTACTATTATAACACAATATTTGGGTGCCTCAAAATCTCTCGTTGCACCTTTAAGGTTTATTGTAGATATGGGTGTAATGTACCAAACAGAAAGTTTGAGCATCAGAGAAATAAACATAACTGGGGTCTAAAGAGTTTGATATGGCAGTGACGTTGCATTGGATTTTGCTGGTTGTCAAAGCAGATGACTCGCAACTCAAACAAAACAGGGAACGAAATAGATTGATATATGCCAGCGAGTATTTATACACAGTACCTATGATTATTTCTTCACAACCAGATATCCTCTGATGCTCATTCTTTCTGGTTTGATACAATACACCAATATCTACTACAAACCTTCTAATTTTTTTCTCCAGAGTCCCTCTTTAATGCTTTGGCCACATTAAGCAGCACGACTTAGAAAATAAAGGTAATGTTTATAACCTCTTGCTGTCTATTGTGTCATGTCACATGGGCAACAGCATGATTGTAAATAGAATGAAGAGGCTTGAAAGTGTGCTGTGTGATATGACACGATGGATGCAAGGCAGAGGCTAACATTGTTCTCATTCTTTAAAACTTAAAAAAGATGCTATTATAAACATGCAAGTTATGGTAGACTTTACTCAAGGAATTAAACAAGTTTTTGAGATCAATCAGTTCTGTTATTATAACACGCTTTTGATTGGCTTGAGCAGCGCATATGCATATCGCATCAGCATGCAGGTACTGCAGCTGTGTTACATCATCACAAGAAATTTAGATGTTATTTCTTGGAAATCTCAAAAACAACTGATCCAAGACTGGAAGTGTTTGTACTTATTGGAATGCATTTTTGTTGCTAATTTCAAATATGGTATGGAGATTAATCTTTTTTGGGATAATTTTGACAATTTTGTGGGGGGAAAATGACTCTACTTGAACAAATGGTTGCTATAGTTCTTTCTGGTAACTATCTAGGTTAATAACTGCACATTTACTACTTGCAAGAAAAGTGGGAGAAATCAGTGCACGCGCGGTGCAATTTTGATGCGTCTAGTGCACGAGCTCCACAGGAGTGGCAAGTACATTGGACAAGCATCAAAAGTTAATGCAAGTGCATTGATTTGTCCCGTTTTTCGAGCAAAAGTAAATACGCGGTTATTAATCTAATTCATACATGACAGAAAACAAAAGACTTTGCCTTATTAGTGATAAACAGTAGTTTTGAGAATATCATTTACCATGGAAATTAAAAAAAAATCAACCACTCCAAAAATAAATCAGTCCTGCGCGACACACACGTTTTCAAAAGCACAGTACGCGTAGTGCAACTGGACATCTTCAATCCACTTGTTCTACATTTGCGTATTTTGTTAACGGCTTCGCTGATTTGCTGCTGTACATGCGTAAATATGCGGAGTGTATGAATTGTACATGATATCTTATTAGAAATAGCTCAATTGTTCATTACACCGGTGTATATGAGTTGAAGAACTTTTTATTTTGACTTAGAGTAAGTGGTGTGTGACATCTCATACTGACTTGGGTTTTTATGTGCTTATGTTTTGCTTTTCCAACTCCTTTTTGATGTAAAGTGCATAGAAGCTGTATATACATTGTACATATCTGTACATAGCAATGTTGCTGGTAATTTTATGTCCATTTAGCTGACATAGTGATACCCGCAGGCTCATTCCAGGGCACCGGTCAAAAACTTATCTCTACCTCTTTGCAGTGAAGTCAGCGCGAGATTTGTTGGTTGCAAGAGTAAATCGCTTGTGCTGACTTGAAGCAACGGCGCTTTTTACAAAGATAGCATTTCTTGACGCGGGCGTAAATGTTATGACATCACTGCACAGAGGTAGAGACGTGGACTATATAGACTATAGGATGTTTATCTACAACTTGAGACAACCCAATTTTGCAAGAAACAGAAACTGCAAAATCGTACCCGAAAGCAATATTTTGAGACAGGCCAATCAAATTTGGCTTAAATTTACTTTAAATCATAATAAACATAATTGGGACAAGATGGTTTGAAATTTTGGAGAGAGTGAGTGAGAGAGATACTCATTTTTCAGCATCTTAACCTGAAATCCAGCTTTGGCACAGTTTAAGCAATTCATCCAAGAGGGTGCTTAATTTATTATGAAAATCAATCTTTTGGCGGGTTAAAATGGGAAATTGCAAGTTGGCAACTTGAACCAATATAATTTACTGAAATGAGCTGGAGGTGTAGTACCTGAGATCTGAAATGAAGGTAACTTAATACATCATCTCTCTCTTAAGTCTCCTAGCTACCCCAGGTCAAATATATTGTGAATTGTTGAACTGTGGCCTGGACTATGAGAATGTGGGAATTTTTAGTGGAATCATATATATACATGTAAATTGTATCTAGAAATGTTTTATGCACACTGTTGTCTTATTCTATCATTCCGTGATAATTTTCCCTGCATAGTGAGGGTAGGTTCATCTTAACTTGAAAAAGTTTAACATAATTTTAAACAGTTGAAAAATTATGCAAGTTAGTTGTATTATGAAATATTTACTTTGAGGTTATGTTTGGAATTTTTATTATAATGTATATACTCTATATCCCTCTTGACAATTGAACAGAAGTTGCAATACAGGCAATAAATTTTAGCCATTTTTTGTATAAATGACAACTTGCTTACTGATAAAGTGCCAATTTAATTGGCTAATATAGGATGAATTGTATCCTTAATAAAAAAAGGAAAGAAATGACTCATTACCAGAAGAATTAAAGGCTGGTATTCTGAAAGAGAGTCTAACTTTAGACCTGGATGTAAACCAGGGTTAGTCCTACACGAGGGGACCTTTTTTCCTTCCAACATAAATGTGCTGTAACGGGTGAGAAAATTCCTCATGGATAGTCCAGAATGGCCCATCCATGAGGAATTTTCTCACCTGTTACATTTAACTTTCACAGTATTTTGAAAGTAAAAAATCCACTCTTGTAGGACTAACCCTGGTTCAAACTCAGATCTAAAGTTACTCTTTCAGAATACCAGCCAAAATTATTTTATTGGGACAGAAGGCTGAGTTTGATAATGAGTCACAGGTATCACTCATACAAAAATTACTGATATCTGATTGGGAGCCATTTGCATGAATGTTGTAAGAAATAACAAACGGTGTTGAGTTCGATGTTTGATCTGAACTCTGTGGCGATCTGATTTAAGATACAGGAAGGATGAGGTTATTGTTTGTGGAAATTATGTTTGTGCTGTTGAATTACAATTTGTGATATTTACAAACATTGTTGATTTCTTTTAAAAGAATTGAAACAAAATGAAGAGTGTATTTCCCTAAAAGAGCACCCTGTAGAAAGTACCCCCACAGAAATGTCAAGATAAAAACCGTGATGCAAATGAGACTTATGCAATGAAATCAACCCTGCAATGTGTTCAATTGAAGGTGTGTGACCTGATCGACAACCTCGTTTCTACTTTACCGCAGCAAAATTCTGAAGAAAGTTTTTTCTCATTACCATAGTTCTGGAAATTGCTCTCTTTTGATGTTATTACAAAAATGTCCACAAATGTGGTCGACAACACTTGCTTACAAACACTGTCCTAATCCTAAAGGCCAATTTGGTATACATTTTTGCTTCTACTATTTAAACAGGTGAACCAATAGTCAAACTTTGTAAAAGGATGTTTTGGTGACATGCTTCCACCTTATAAAGAAGACAACATGTGAAAAATCAGACCATAATCAGGTCACCTACCTTAAAACTTAGCTCAGTTTTAAGTTTTCCATCCCAAAATGGAAGTGTTTTTGACAGCAGCAGTTAACTTGATGAACACAATAGCTACCTTCTGATTGGTTACAAAGGTATCTGTATCATGTATTGAGCCAATCAGCTGTATGGTAAGAAAGGTGGAAGGGATATATCATGTAATTAACCTATCAAAAGCAACTTGACTCATTCATGAATACAAAGGAATTTTGGGTTGGGGAGCAAAGGCCACTGGGTTTGGAAATTTGTGGAAAAGTGCGAGATCTGTTTAGATTCTCACAGTCAAGATTTACGAGAATCTTAGGTTCTCCTTCTGGTATAAACTTACAATGTTCTCGCAAATTTGTTCAGAGAATCTTTGCACGAAATTCTCGCCGAAATTCTGAGTCTGGCCACGATATAAAAGAAGGTGATTCAAAGGGAACCCTTGCTGTTTGATAAAGTGCGTAGTCAAGTTTGAGTAATGCTTAAAGAGTTGAGTAATACTTACAGTTTGAGTAATACTTACACAAAGTGGAGTGTATAGTGTCTACAATTCCTAAAGTTTTGTCAACACTGAGATGTTGTTCCCTTTTTTAATCACATTGAGTACATTTTTGTACCTAGTGTACCATTCCCCAGCATTTTGGTCCTCAACAGAAATTGGCCTGAATTGAAAAACCTGATATTATATTTTAAAATGTAGAGTTGATTTACATAAAAATCTTACAGGTGGATAATTCTGCTTCAAACTTTTTAAAAGGTTATTTTCCCTGTAATCAGTTAAAACTGAGTCTCAGTAAAGTCATATTGAACACATGGAGTGATTTTTTAACAAAAACATTTAAGTTGTTTTGTATGTGAAGTGCAGATGTTGAATGGGTAGTGGAAATTAAGGTCAGGGTGAATTTTTTGTTTGTGGTTGGATCAGGTTAAAAAGAATTAGCTTCCAACAAAAACACATGACACAAAAAATTTAAAAAGCTGAATTGGGAAGAAAATTAGTACAATTCCTTGTATCTACTGTATTTAAGAAAGAAATTTTTACATATTACTTTGTTGTAATGTATCTTACATTGGCTAAATATGAATTTTGATATGGTTTTGGGAACCTTTTAACCAATTTGTACTATTTGTAATTGTACCACTATTTTGATTATGGATACCATGGTACTTGTAATTTTTTTGACCATGCACCATCAAATAAATGGCAATTTCTTATGTATATCATTTGTTAAAACAGTTTACAAGTGTCTTCTTTTCCATGAATATTGTCAAAAA
>JAMKCH010002585.1:0-90676 GCA_023653785.1 Ophioderma brevispina | reverse complement strand
GCCTTGTTGCACACCACGCAACTCGAGATGAAGGAAATAAAGCACACACATATCCCACAATCTTCGGGTTGAAGAGGTCCCTGGGTGGCCACAGGGGTGTTGAGTCAATCCACAAGGACACCAGTTTTGGGAAATTTAACCCAATAGGGTAATCATGTGATCCCATAAAAAATCCTATTCTTAATAATGAAAAAACCATGACTTAAGCCATTTTAGCCCACAAAGCGTTAGTAATTAGGGGAATTGTAGCATGATTATGGAAATGTCTTGTGGTTCTTAACTTTTGGAATACTTTTATCCCATAAGTATGACATGTGTTTTTTAGTCCAGTACAGTACAGTATAGGCACATTGTATGCATTCAGTGTTGGGATTGATTTCAAAACACCACCCTCTGGGTGGCCCTAGCCGCTTATGTTTTTTTCTTCCAGTCATGCAGATCTAACCACTGACAAGCTAACTACCTTTTTATAACTCTTACATTCAAAATCTGTTGCATGTGTTTGTGTTTTGGAAAAATTCCTGCTGAAATGGCACATTATGACACCTCATTGTGTCCAATAGCGTCTAAAATTGTTAATGACAAAAGATGCAATTCCCAGTTACACTGAACAGCTAAATGCAATGTGACAATACTTCTTAAGAAGTGAGAACAAGAGTTTAAATCTTTTCATTATTTTTGATAGTAACAACCTATACTGTCTATACGAATAAGAGACAAACACAGTACTTATGGAAGCCCAAAACTCCCCCTTCCCAATTGGACATTTATAGTAGTATAGTACTTACGTGTCATTGATTGTGCGTGTGGGTGAGGAGTCACCCCCGATATCATCACATCACACTTAAGTGTTCTGTTTTGTCTTTGATTTATTGGGATCTAGTTCTTTCTGATCCTCAGGTCTGTCATCTCAAAACAAATCAGGCACATACAAAATGTAAATTAACAATGAAACTCAGCAGTCTAAGCTGGCTTTTTTTTTGGGCCCTATAAGGGATTGAATCAAGAGATAAAGAGACATGAGGACAAAACTTTAAAAAAAGAAAAAACCTAAAAAATTAAAAAAAACCTTGTGTTTTTTTTTTTTTTTTGCATATTTGGAATGCTTACCAATTGTATTAGATCAACACTGAGGGATAAGCCATACGCCGTTCTTATGTAATAAGATGTTGATTTAGTAGTTTATGTCGTGCACGAAAGAAATTCAAAGCATGGTTTTTCATAGGGGCGATTTACGCTAGCAGGCAAGTTCAATTTTAGGTTCGTTTTTCTTTTGAATTATTCCAAGAAACACTTTCGAAATGTGCTCGGTAGGTGGTTTACAAACCCGTTCCGTGCAATTTGCGAGTAGAAATTGGTATCCTTAAAAAAATCTCCTCCTGTAACTTTAATGGATTTAAACAAGTAACTTCTATGATTAACAGTATTATTTCCATTCCAGAAACTCAAAATTGAACTAGCGGCAAGGCCAAATTTGCGTAGCATCTGGTGGAAGCTCAGCGGGAAACATTTTTTTATGAGATTTAGGGTACAAGCCCCCTTCTCTAAAAATAAATCAAAACTTAAAACTTTGTTTTTGCTGCAGTTCCTACCTTACATAAACACTTTGGTTTGGGCATTTTTGTATTTTCCAACAGTAATTTATGGAAGTCTTACTTGCATTTTCTACAAAAGGCTTGGTCCCAGAGACATTACAAAAGCACCTCTTAAACCTTCTTTCAATAAATCTTAGTAATACCATGGAATTTTTGGAATAAATTATTTGAGTTCAAATCTGTCGGGGTTAGTAGATTAAGGCCCGTTGCAAAAACAGCTGTTATGTTCCAATAATAACATCATTAGTCACGTCTTTGTCTGTAACCGTCTGATATGCGTGAGAAGCGCCCTGCTACCATTAAGTCTTAGAAAAAGACAGTACTCGGGTTACGCCGGATGTTGATGCCAACTGAATTTCACTGGTGCTGTTAATAAGTTGGAATGTCTTACTCCACTGATACACAACAGTAGTGTTTTGTAATTGCTTCACTACTTCTCAGTCTTACCTGATGTAGGAGTTTGTTAAATGTGGAAGGTTGAATGGATTGGACACTCTTGGACCAAGTACTCTTGAACACTGTAAACAGGTCATGGTGTTGTGACATGGTCCTCTGTAGCAAGATTATGAGGCAAGTGAGAATTAAGGATAAGCAGGAAATGACGTGCGAGGATAAGAACATTTGGGAAATTTATTGAATTAGGTTATAAAACAGGCGACAATTGTGTATCAATTCTATTAACACTACTTAATTGATGGGGAACATCACAATAGGTAACCAAATAGAGTATTTAAGGAAAGTTGTTATACCGGCTTAGCCACATTGACATGTAGTGATGGCGACTCTCATGTGTGCTAAAAACAGCTGATGGTGGTAGGACACAAGTATACTTCGGCCGGCTGAACTAAGTAGTGGACATCATAGCTTCCACGCAGTCTAAACGTGCGAATCGCAGCTGTAATTGCGGGCATACAAAGTCGGCGTGCGCGCTACGCATGCACAAATCGCGGCGCGGGAAAGCTATGACATCATTCCTTAATTCAGGCCTGGATGGAGTTATCGAATAAACAAAAATCAATACTCTACATGTTGAGGTCGAGCTCTAAAGGGTGTCCTGGCTCATGGGGCACAATATCTGCTTTCAAAATTAGGAAAATTATCAGAAAGCTTTTTGATCTCAGGTTGGACTGCTTAAATGCACCATAGTAAGTTCAGTATCAGATAAAAACGGATAGTTTGTCTTTAATACACAAGATTTTAAGTAAACCACTGCAGGTATCTAGCACATCCATGCTAAGAACAAAGAAACAAAGACAGGGAATTTATGATTGTTTTTCTTTATTGCTTGTCCCTTTAAGGGCCAAACCGCTACCTTAGTTTTGTCAAAATAGTTGGCCCACATTTTTGCAATTTAAAGGCACTAGTAGTCATTGCGAAATAGACAAATAAAAAAAAACATGATTTTTGATATTTGGAACAAGTACATGGATCCTAACATACTCTGCAATTGATAAGACCAAAAACAGCCAAATAAGGAAAAGGATGAACCTTTTGGTAAATGTCGGGGAATCCTCTGTCCCTACATTACACCAGTGGCACATGCAGCAGGGTGTGGCTTGGAGACAAGAATTTCAGCACCCTATTTGTTAGAGTTTGACACAATCTCGTACACTTCCCGCAACCCACAAAGCTCCAAAAAAAGTTTGTTCCAGAACCGACAGAGCCCCAATTTTTAAAAATCGTTACCGAAATCAATAAATCTTGGGAGGAATCATCCATTTTATCATTATCATGTTTTATCATTTTGAGCTTAAGTGTGCTATTATTGCTTTAATACCTACCTTTCCAAAGTAATCCACAAAAGAACTCCTGCGAGAAATTTGTCATGCCTTTACCTCTCACGATTAAAATGAGATAACTAGACAGGAAACAAAAAAACAATAGATACATCATTATTGCAGGCTCGTATATTTTAAAAAGAGAGGTCAACGCCCGTTGTGGATTCGTGACCTGTGTTGGTGGGTTGTGACTGGTGGTACTTTGAAGCTCGTTTTGGGATGCGGACCCAGAAGGGAATGACTAATTGGTAACGGATACAATGAATTAAAGAATGGTCCTTTAATTTTGATAATGATGGATGGTATGGTATTCATGGATTGGTTATGATAAATCATGAATATCCTTTAAACACTGCCCTGACCCATGAGAATGATTAAAATTGTGTGATGAAATTGATAGCTGGCTGTATGATATTTACACCGCTAATTTTGTAAATATATATATATAGTTATATCTATATATATAACT
The DNA here is from genome assembly GCA_023653785.1 of Ophioderma brevispina. Lineage (NCBI taxonomy): Eukaryota > Metazoa > Echinodermata > Ophiuroidea > Amphilepidida > Ophiodermatidae > Ophioderma > Ophioderma brevispina. The sequence goes on along the minus strand of JAMKCH010002585.1, from coordinate 86,834 downwards.
ATATATATATATATATATATATATCTGCCTTTAACACTGCCATGGACCCATATGGGAGCTATGATGAACACGCCTGGGCCCCAAGGGCAGCCATTTAAAAAAATGGGTTATTTTTGTGGTGATTTTTTAATAAGCTGCTGCATGTTGTCTACGGATAATTATTTCTACAAATGGTTGATATTTTTGTGTCAAATAAATGATAGGATCAATAATGTGCTGCAGCCAGAGCACCCATTTTTCGATAGGTGGTGACCAAATTTGAACAAAGGTTCTCATATATCAAATTGTAGCTAAAGGTCAGGAGTCAGGAATGACTTGATGAAAATTAAAACTTGTACAAATTAAGTTATGGGGGTCAAAGTTACAACCCTATTTCAGTATGAAAAATTTGAATAACATGCCATGTTGATACATTTTATCACAATCTGGGAATTGTCCCAATAATATATTTTGACCACCAATATTGGACACCGAAATCATTCTATAAGTTGATAAATAGCTTCTTTCCAGCCCCCCCCCAAAAAAAATCTTACCCCCAGAGATTGGGCTTTCAGAAACACAGTGATTGCACTGTGATCAGAAATATATGCAAGGGCATTGTGATTTGTGGGGGTGTGGATGTGTGTGTGGTATGAGGGTGTGTGTTGTGCGTGTGTGTGTACGGGTGTGTGTATGTGTGTTGGGGGGGGGGGCTGTAGGAGGGAAATAAACCTCATATTTTACTATACAATCTGCCGACATCTTGTTCAGCGATGGCGGTCCACGTTGTCAACCTTAGTTTGACTTCAATTTGTAATAATCTTAGGGTAAGGCAGTGTAGTGTTTAACCCAGCGGGGGAGGGGGGGGGGCTATGATCGAAACCTGGACACCCGGCCAGCCACCCCATATGAAGGCCGTGTCTAGTATAGGACACAAAGTGGGCCCTCTCACAATATGCCTCGGCACCTACCTCTGCTGCCCTCCCCCCTCCCCTTATGCAAATGCCTGGTTGCGCCACTGGGTAAGGGTTAGTAACTGGACTTTATCCAAACCCTAAATGACAGAAGGCGACGAGGTGACTTTATGGTATAGCCTGTCGCCAAATTATAGGCCTGAGGCGCAATATTCTATATATATAAGGAAGAATTTCCTTATTTTCAAGTCTACACTCTTTCAGGTAGTAGGGTTATAATGAGAATCCCACACACAAAACTTCAGTAACTATTTTATGGCCTGAGGCGCATCTTTCTTAGCTAAAAAAGGGTAAAATAGGCCTGCGGCGTAATTCTATTTTATAGCCTGAGAAATTATTTTAAGTAAATTTAGTAATTTATTACGCCTACAGAAACGCAATCCTCGTTTGTTTCTATGGTTTATGTTGAGTTAACTTGAACACTCGTCTTACAAGCCTTTTACATTGTTTGGGGGGGTTAACCACCCCACGGGAGTTCGTTAAAGTATCCAATGCTGATGACAGTGCATAGGTATGTCTTCTTTCCATTGTACCACAAAATTAAGCACCACAACCTAGTAGGCGTAACAATGAGTCATAGAGTCACGAATCAGCAAAAATTGGACATTTTCCACAGTATAGCGAAAATCCAATTTTGGCGAAAATCAATTTTGCCCTAAAAAAAGTACGAATATCGGTTTCAGCGGTTTCAGATACAACAATGGTAATTGATAGTTCTATTACAAAAACAGAGTTCTTGGAGCCATATTGTGCGGAATATTTTTAAAAATGTCCATTAAATAGTCTGGATGCAACCACCACCTATTACCTTCGACTTTGATGGCATACGCTAACTCCGGATAGTACCTTCACATATTTCGCTTAAATGACCGAAAAGAAGTACCCAGAATCTTTTTACAAAAGCTTTTGGCATGTAATGCGCCAGAGGATTTAGGCATATTAATTTTAGTTTAGTATACCAAGCGGCTAAAAAAGTGCCGCACATCCCCGTACCGCCCCCCCCCACTTTTCCAAAAAACCCGGTTAATAACTTTTCCTTATTAATATAGCCATATGCTTTACTCGGTAACAACAGACTATTTTAAACACACCTGGCTTAATGCGGGGGGGGGGGGCGGCAACGGGCCCAAATTCATGATTGCAAATTTGGTACAATGAATAGTATCAATGAAAAGTCTTCTATTCAGTGGTGACAAAAGTACCAAGTCAATTCCCTTAGGTTTACTTCTGTGAAGTCATATTGAAAGTACAACCTCGCAATAAGTATATTACTTGGTCATTCATTTGACGAAGTTCTGTTGTCTGCTTTTGCTTTTTTTTGTTCTGTTAATGTCTTTGTTCTGGTATTTTTTGCTATATGGACAAAGCAATTCACACTTAAGTGCCATGGTGTTTCCACGCACGTTGGTACCTAAGGGGCCCCCAAGAGACAATTTGAAGGGGTCTAAGACAAGGCCAAAGGTGCAGTATAAATAAGTTCCGGGTGGGATTCCGGGTTATTACCTTGGAAATAGGGGAACAAACAGTTGCTTTCAAAATGGTCAAAATAGCTCAAACGGAACAAGATGTCTCACGCCCTGCTTTGAAAAGCAAGCTCTTTCCCGGTAAAAGATCCTGGGGGGCAACATGCCCCCCCCACCCCAGTCTGTTACGCTACTGCAGAAGTTCAAATAATATGAGAGGAAATATTATTATAACTCATCTATCATTGACTACGAATACCGATGAGTTACTTTATAATTCCGATCAAAACGACACACTGAAGTATAGATAGTTTCCATCCAATAACCCCAACTTTGTGGTCTACTTCCCCCCACCCCACCCCGGTAATGGATCATTTGTTTTAGCTCAAATTTGTGCAGATGTTATGAAAATGACTGATGGAATATCTTATGATCACTTTACATATAGTCAACAGTTTTAATACCTGGGAGAAACTAGTCAGAGGCTGTAGTCACATGGGATAGATTGGCAATCTCATTTTGGTGGATTCTACACCCCCCATCTCCATGATCTACATTACTATAGAATTATTTATATGAAACTAACAAATGGTGCTGACTACATAATCATGATAGGTACATATCCAAAAAATGTTATAACGCAAAGCATTGGAGTTGCACTATATAGTAGATATATACCAGTATCAATTTCATTATTGTTTATTTTCATAGGGGTTCCTTCCCCCTAATAACTCAAACTTGTACACCGTTATATTTTTGCATCATGCAGTTTCGGATCCTGAATTTCAAGTCATTTTGATATATGGTGACTTTGTTCAAATTAGGTCACCGGTACTCGAAAAATAGAGGGTTGTCGGGCTCTGGCTGACAGCATATAAGGACAAATTTGTATTGAATAAAAATGCAAGTAAAAAAATATGTCGCGGTCTTTGGACCGCCAATGACCGCTAGTGTCATCTGCCGTCGCGGTTTGTGAAGGGGGCGAGGTGGACATGAGGCACACAGGGTGGATGAGTTCACAAGGGGACTTGAGGTCACAGGTCAACGTGGGGTCACATAGGTCACAAAGATCAAACAGGGTCACAAAGGGGACCAGTGAGGCTACCCCAACATGTTACTCCAATGCACCACCCTTCCCCCTCCCTGACACACCGCCCCTCCCTGTAGCACCCCACCGCCCTCCCCGACACCTATTGTGACTGGGCAAAGGGTATGTGAGGTCCTCAAAGTCACATGAGGTCCACCAACGGTCACGTGAGGTAACCAAGGTCACGTGATGTACATGAGGTCACAAGGTCACGTGATGTAACATGACGGTCACCAAGTCAACGTGTTGTAACATGAGGTCACCAGGTACATGGGGTCACCAAGGTCACATGGGTAACCCAAGGGTCCAACAGACCTGATCCCACCCCGACGCACACACCCGACACCTCCCCGAGCACCCCACCCAGAGCACCCAACCCGCACTCCAAAAATATCCCACCCCTCCTGATGTCACACCCCACACTAACCCCCCACCCAGCCCACTACCCCACCCAGCCCCCAAACCCCACCAGCCCCTCCATATGATTCACACACAAGAAGTATAGTATAGTAGTTTTTCACGTATCCCCCCCCCCCCCCCCCCAAGGGAATTTGATAGTTTTTAGCGATACAGCAATTATGCATTATTTAATTAGCTCCTTTGCATACCTAAGCGATTGTATCGGAACTGTAAAATGGCAAAGAATATGAACACAATAATGGTTTTTGCGAAGTGAAGGAATTTTACAGTCCGAGGTACCATTTAAAAAATTACGAGATTACGCTGATTTTGCCATATTAATTAGCTATTTGCATATGTAATTGGCCGAAATATGCCCAACATCCAATCAGGTCGGAGAAAGTCTCTTTAACCCGCTTTCCTTCCACCCAAGTTACATCATTATACGCTTAGGAACACTCCAGAAACTTGCAAACAGGCCTTGCGGGAAGGGTTAACATTTGACCGGCAAAGGTCAAATGAGGTCACCAAGGGCACATGAGGTCACCAACATGTCACCCACCCCGCCCCTCCTTTTACCAAGTTACATCATGTAGCCTTACGAAACTCATCGGAAAGTCCAACTCCAATTTGTTGTTGCCAACAACCATGACAACGTATAAAATTAGAATCCAATCACCAGTGCATGCGATCCACTGATGTCGATGATATAACAATGAATCGTGCTAGTATGGCTCCTACGGGGTCAGATATTATATCCCAGGATTTTTTGGTTCAAAATGCTAAATCACTGCTCGAAATCGCCTCCGGCGTCACTAAGTTCAATAGAATGGTCTTGAAAACGACGGTTTATTGCAGTCATTTTCGTCACTTCGGCCACACGACGAATGTTTTTCGCATCAGATTAAGGTTTCTATTTCTATGTTTAGCCCTGATTTACGCAAAACAGGCGAAATCACTTGTTTGGGGAATTGCTACAAGCCCATCATGCCACCTATTTTCAAGGAACTTAGCAGCATATGACGAGGTCATGTTTTTTTAGGGGGGGTAGGACATCAGGAATTCCTAAATTTCTATAAAAAAAACACCACGGCTCTTCATGACTTACATTACACCCTCTTATGCTAAACGATGGAATTGCACGAGGATAGGCGCTCTCGGGGGAGTACCGGTGAATATATCTGATCTATGGAAATAGTCAAATTTCGTAAAGAGCACGCCATATTGGTTTACAGAAACACCCATTTGGTAAAGAAACCATATATGGATTATGGGGCATTCTGGCTAATTTATCAACTAAATATGGTTTTGAACATTTTTAATTAATCGCTATTGGGGTTCCCTGGGTTTCCATTGAAGTGTTGACTCGCTGAGCTCGACATCTAGCCTGACAAGCGGTAGTGTTACTTAAAACTAGCGAAAATGTTGTCACCGCAGAAAATGGGTCTTACAGCCGAAGCCCAACCGTTTAGGAATTCGTGGAACGATCGTTCCACGAATTCAAAAATACAGCTTCCTTGGGATGCATGTGCTGTCAGGGGTTAAAAGAGCCTTCCTCTATATAGGATATTGGCTTTGCTCCTCCTCACAGTTGACAGTGCTTGCCCCTCACTGCATACCAACTAGTCTATACTGCCATTTGGTATGAATACCAGAGGCAGGGACCTGAAGTCAAAAGTACAGATATTGCTGCTGATAAAATCTCTCTGTGAATCTTATGTTACATGCTTGTAATAAGCCTTATCTTACTTCCAATTCCAGAAAAATACAGACTTACATTTTCCATTCAATTTCGGTAAACAGAGATGCAATTTTGCCATAACATGAATCCTTGTCCTACAGTATGATAAAGGTGCATGTTCCGATATTTTTGGGACCCCGATTTAACCGCAAGTAGTATCGATTTTGATATCAGAGAAAAAAAAAGTCCATTTCCTCTCATTGTGATTCCTGACAATTTGAGCCCTCACAAATCCATTCATTCCAAGATCGGTGCACCATCAATATCAGCACAGGGTTTTGCATTTCTTCTTGCTTCTACCATCAAAACTGTAAGTTTGTTTCACACGGTACTTGTTGGGGCATATGGGCAAGTGCAAGGATCTCATATCAAGAGCTAGACAATAGTACATAATCGGAGCATGCACCTTTAATTGAACTGTCACTGCCATCTACAGCTAAAGCAGAAAAAATTTGGAAGTGTGGTCCAAAACGTAATCTTTTAATTATTATATCCTACGAAGGAACAGTAACTTTTACGGACTGTAAAATACTAGCGCAAGGACAGGTTTTCAAACTTACTACATATCAAAATTTGAGTGAACTTCTTTTGTATCCCTTCACAAATTAAGACAGCAAGTAATAAATTATAAACCATGGAATTGACCGCTATTATTAATCCCAATGCAAACACCATGAATATTAGACTCCATGCGCTTAACACAATTTGTGTTAATTCTCCATAAATTTGCCCCTTGCTGCTCATTTGAAAACCTCACATCATATTAAATTTGATATATTACAAAATGTGTATCTCCTCTGACAGCTTTGATTTGGAAAAACATTTGAATGCCATTTTCTGAAGGAAGATTAAGAAGACTGACACTTGATCTTTTGCTTCGTGACTTTATCGTCTCTACTCGGGCTTTCAAACAGGTTGATGGATTTCTCCTCTATTACCTGAACCAGAGTGACATTCCGAGTCAAGAAGGCCCTTTAATCTTGCCCATTTAAAGCTGTATGTATCAAGCAATAGGGGGAGTGAGAGGGAATTCCATTAAATTCCCACTCAGTGTTGTCTAACTTTGCCTAAGTTGATCAGACTTTATCAGGATAAGATGATGGGATTTCTCATTAGAAAAGGCATTATGGAGGGTTAACTGCCATTTTTTCAAATCCACTGACGAGTTTGGGATTTCAGTGGTTTGAACAGCAACTGGGTGTTTAAAACTTCGTTTGAACCCATTTCTAGTACTACAACCATGGTTACAGTCTCAAACTCGGTATTTACACAAGCGTAAAATATGTTCCCTACGAATGTCGCGATCACTAAGTAGTAAGAACTGAAAACCTTACCACCGCACCACCCCAATTAATTCAGATCAGGACAAATCGGGTTAACATTTTATCACAGAAATTCTAGGGTTAACATTTTGAAATTCCAGGTTAACATTTGAGGAAATTCCAGGAGTAACATTTAGAACTTCCCAGGGTTAATTTTTATCACGGACGGAGCAAATTTATAGTCCACCATTCAGAAAACTTAGTCGGCGGGACAGTAAGCTCTTAGCTATTTAGGAAGAATCAAATCTTTTTTTGAAAAAATGTTATGTATTCATCTCAATCATTGGCGTTGTAACTATGAGAGCTGATTCAGTTACTTTTATAAAATGACATGCAGAAAACTATACATTATGGCAATATGATTCATAATCATATTCATATATTTCATAATGTAGTGATTTTCTAGCTTCTGAACACAATCAGGGAGACAAAACTGCCCACTTCAAAAAGTTATGCTGCATCACCCCTGATATCCCCAACAAATAGTTGACAACTCGCCCCCCCAGTTGAATTCAGACTGGCTAGACATATTAAGTCTAGCACTCGGGCTAGCAGGTATCAGTACTGCCAACACATAAGAAGGGCTTCAATGGGTTCATTGAACCTCTTAATTTATCTTTGAAACCCCAAGTCTCCTCAAAACTGACTTAGGATGCTTAAAGGTGTATTTTGTGATTTAAACATATGTTGTGTGAGAAAAGACAATATATCCTCAGAAAAAAGCTGATTCAAAGACTTCAAGTTGCATTTATGGGGTAGTGCATTTCATGTTCATGAACAGAGTTGTAAACACTGTGACATAGGCCTAATGTATTGTAAATGGACACATTTTTAAAAAAAATCAATTTATCACAGGATAGGCCAACATACAAACCTGATGTTAGGATAGTATAAAAATATCTTATTTTGTTGTCATAGTCAAGGAAATGAAGTTATGTGATCAGGAAATGCTTAGGAGACCATGAGCTTAGGAGAACAAACATTGTACAGTATGAACAATTGCTTCGTTAGCCTTTCCCTCCTGTATTAATTTATCCCAGATCACACCCCACATTCATCTTAGCAGTAGCTGTTCCACCATCTGTGACACAGACAGCACCAAAATGTTCCTCTTTAAAGCAAAGATTCTGCTCCCTTTATCCCATTCCTATCATCAGTGGAGTAGCAGGTGGGGGCCAAAGGGGGGAGAGTAACTCCGGATATTTCTGGTAAACTCAAGCCCATTTTCGGATTCTTTTGCCCTCGACGGGAAATTTTGGACTGTTTCGGGACATTTGTTGAACCTACCGGGAAATTGCCCACTCGGAACCAATGGATGGTTACGCGCTGCCTATCTTTATCCTATTTCCGTTCTGTACAAACATTTTAACCATCTATAGGCAAGAGTCATTAAAGGTTGGTGATCCGATAGACATCCTATCCCTCCCCACTTTACTCCATCAAAATTGAGATTTTGCGGTATCAAAACGGAAAGTTCATATTTTTTTCATACCCAGTGAAAAATTTTAAGACCCAGAAAACGTTCCTTTTGATGCTATGAACAAAAACATCCCCAATGTTGTTTAACCATATCAATTAGCACACACTGTCCTATGGGCACCTGCAGTTACTGGAAACACATGGCGCCACTCTTGAGGTGGGGTAACAGAAACCTTTTAGGCATTAACATCCTGCTCACCTTTTGTTGGGCCCATTCTGACCATGTGAGGCAGTAGACCCACAGTTGATCAATACAGGCCTTCCACATACTCCTGGTGATTCAACTGTCAAATAAACAGAGCAATAACATCACAAGATTATGAGGTATGAGAAAGGATGGGGGCAAAAAAAACAGTCATGGTACTAATATGTGGAAAGGGTGTGCCATATTCAACCTCTGAACCCTCAAATAAGTACATCATTTATGCTGTGCCATCAAATTAAGCTAAAAAAAGAACCGCGAACTTAAAACTGGGTTTCGAATACATATACATATAGAAATACTGTCGTGTGTTGTCATACAAGTGGTGATTATTTCTGGTGATTCATTATTGATGACAGCTCATAAATGAGGCAGTTAGGGCAGACATATCCATTGTCTAACTCATGGACATTACAACAATACAATATATATTAAGTAGCCATTTTCAATAGGTATATCAGAAGCATGTTCTCAATACATCAACTCATCAATGTTCTCAGCTCAATCAATATTTCTCATCTCATCAATATTCTCATCTCAATCAATATTCTCATCTCAATTAATATTCCTCAGCTCACTCAATATTCTCAATCAGCTCAATCAATATTCTCAATCAATATTCTCAATAGCCCAATCAATATTCTCTGTTCAATCAATACTTTCCGCTAGTGGCGGCAGCTTAAACGAGCTATAAAAAATGATGATTTTTTTCACTGTAAAGATTCTAATAAGACACAGAATGGTATACATGTATTGGAATTGGTTTCTAGTGGTCATATCGTGACAAAAATGTCTTCCTTTCAGAACTGACAGGAATAGCGATGCATTTTTGTTATTCTTGGAGCATTCCCCCCCTTTTTCATGTGGCGCATTTACTCTGTCAAGACATTCACTGTGGGTTTAAAGGGAACTAGGAAATTGAACAAATGCTCTCCCATCATTTTACATGTCTGCATGAAGTATTTTCCTGTATATGACAGTTCTTTCTTTCAATCATATTAATTACATATTCTTATTCAGTGGCGTGGTTTATCATGTTAGCAAGGGAAACTTGGGATTGGGTCAAAGCTCCGCCCATCCATTACCTGGTAATAGATGGATAGTGCGTTCAGCAATTACGCGGTGTAGTCGGAATATTGACACGCGCAAGCGGCGTGTCTATACTGCGTCGTGCATGTCGCGTTGGTCCGCAAATGCAATTTCGCAGATGACGATCATAGCGCGCTGACTTTGGTTCCTGGATTGAAACATTTGTTCAAGAGGGGGTGCAATTATTTAAATGAATAAAAAAGGAATGATGTTAGAAATTTGAAAAAAATTAGTCAATAAAAAGCACAAAATTACCAAATCAAATAAGAAATGAGGATAAAAGATGAGATTTTTTGTTTGGCACATATTAGATGGTGTCATCATGGATGGGCATCCAATATTTTATCGTGGTGGATGCCGGCTACGCCGGCATCCACCACTCAAATATTGGATGCATCCATTATGACACCATCTAAGGGATGGCAAAACAAAAATCTCATCTTTTATTCTCTATTTTCTACATGCAGGAATATACTGCCTCTCATTTCTAGAGATATTCTGTCCATTTTCATATTTCATAACAGGGCATTTTTGTGCTAAAAGAAGTGAATTCTTCCCTGTGGCTTTGTTAAACCATGGCATCTTTACAATAAAGCTTTTGTCAACTTTTGTTTATTCGGGACTTAAATGGAAAAGAACTTTAGTCCTTTTTGAGGCACCATCGTTTGTTTAAGACCAACATTAGATGAACCTTGGTAGTCTTATTTCTCCTGATATCACACATCACTGCTTGTTAAGTAATGGTTCTTCAAGCCAGCCATAAATTCAACCCTGTGCCTGGTCAAATATTTGCCACCAGATCAACAGCTGGCCTGGTTTGAATTCCAAAATGTAATGCTTCTCAATGCATTTGGAAATCATTTTTGGCTGTGCTGAGGCTTGGGATACATTATTGCTCTGTCATATTTTTTATTTACCTCCTCATGCATTGAAAATTTGACTTAACCCAATAGATCTTATCATAGTGCTTGATGATTAAATAATAAGTTGACCAAAAAACGTACTACAGGCCCAACTGAGCCAGATTTAGCATTTTGACAATTTCAATCAGTTGTGTGGCAAGTATGGATTGATTTGGAATACATAAGTGAGGTAAGTGAAAAGTAACTTGCAATTTGTTTTGGATTTTGGTTATTTTTTTAAAAGATAATTAGGAAAATGCCTACCTTAAATGCAGGTAAGCTTGTACATAGTATGCTTTTTATCGTCACCTAAATATCTTATTTTTTAAAACTGGCTGAGTCTTAAAGGTGCAACAAGAGATTTCACATATCAGGTGTCCCTAAAAAATTGAAAGTACTGATTTTTGTCCTGACGTAAAGCCTTCCATCAAAAATATCCCCATCTGAAAGGATTCAGCTGAAAAATGTGTCTTTGGTACAAAATTTACAAACAAAATTTCTAATTTTGTATAGGAGCAAATACAAAATTCAGCCTATGTTTTACATTGAAATAAAAGTAAATCAAAATCATATTTTTATTCTCTTTTAAGACATACAAGGTAAGAAATCTATATATGAAATTACTATTATGACACAATATTTGGGTGCCTCAAAATCTCTCATTGCACCTTTAAGGGCCATGGTTGGATCGCTAATAGCCTCATCCCCAGAACCCCTAATTTTACCGGAAGTGGTCAAAGTTTTGGTATCTGAAGAAAGCTACCATTTTTTGCATTTACCCTGTAAGGTATTCAAGGTATTAAACCTTTCAATCCAATAATTCATGAATGAAAAAAAAAAAAATGTGGTAATGCAAGATAGCATGCCACATCAGAAACAAATTTGATGAACCAGTCATTGAACACAATCATAAGCAACAGCGAGTAGTACAATGTGATACAGCGCTTGTGTATTAAAGCAATAACAGCACATTTTTTTGAAGAGCGCCCCCAATTTTCCGGATATTTTGAGATTTTTGCACACTTGCATTGGTAATTGACAAGTAAACAATACCTGTGAATAGTAGAGCTCAAAACTATCTATGTGTCGCAAAAGAAGGAATTTTGTAATTAGAATATTTAATATCGGAGATCTCTGATACTAATTAAACGGGTGCAGGAAACGTCCTTCCAATATGAAATAGCCGGGAAATTGCGCCATGTACGTGTCTATGATCATCTATTAGTTTTTCTGTCGGTTTGAGCAAGTCAAGTTAGAGATCATTTTCAAGAGGTGACACTATTTCATCATGGACGGACATAAATTTGGCATTTCCAGGTCCACCATTAAATTACAATCAGAGATCCCGATTCTAATTACAAAATCGCTTCTTTTATGACAAATACACATTTTTGAGCATTACCACTCCCAGGTATAGTTGACTAAATAATTACCAGCACAACTGTGCAAAAATTTCAAAATTTTGAAAATTGTGGGCGCTTTTCAAAAAATGTGCTGTTATTGCTTTAACTTACAATGTCAGATACACAGTACATAATACCCAGTCTATAAAATGTCAAATTTAGCCTGTTTAAGAATTTCTCTGATATACTGAGTGCTCTACAGGCAAACCACCTTGATTATCCATTGGGTAGATTTATAATGTATGAAAAACAAAATCTATTATTTATGTAGTGCCAATTTACAATGCAATACTAAGATTCAACTATCAGACACATTTAGAAGTGGGTGAAATGAAGCCTGATGTAATTCTAATCATCTCAAGTTGTTTCCTTGAACAGACACCGGCAATAACACACTCTGTAATTTAAGACGGTAAACTCAAGAATGTAATTAACATGTTAACCTAGATATAACACTAAGTGTATTATCAGTGTTGGTCTTCGGTTGCATTCTGATTAACAGAACGTAATTCAGAATGTATAAATGTTTTTATATTTTTGCATAGAGAATGTGTTGAAACCAAACTGTGGTCTCCTTGAGGACGTTTTTGCTATGCCCTATTGTCCAGACTTCAACGGGAAATCTCATCTGTCTTTGACCTGAATTAAACATGTCTAACATATGCGGAAAAAATTAAAATCCCACAAATGCGGGGCACAATCTTCTGCATGCAGAATTGATCAAAGACCTTTTTATAATTTCTGTTGAGTGTTAAGCGGCATATGGCAATACCTAGCCATTAGTTTTGCACTACTTTGTGTACACAATTATGAAAGTGGTGGCCTTGGCCAGCCTCCAGGGAAAGATTAATAAAATTCACATCCTAGTCTATAGTCTCACTGAGAACGGGACTAAATCAAAATTTTCAATCATTGCAAATTTTGTAATGTGTCAATATACTAATGCTATGCTTCAGCAAGGAAAGTGATTGCCAACTTTCAGACTCAATACTATTTATTTATCTATTTCTCTTTGTGACCATTCTGGCTGTTAGTTCAATTGGTTTAGAGTTCCAAGCCATAATACAGGGTTTGCGGTTTGAGTCCTAACTTATAAAGTAGTATTTTTCTTCACTATCCCAATGTCTTCTTTATTGCTTATAACCCTGACATAGAGAAATTTTGATATAATGCATTTTTTATTAGCTAGTATAATACAAATGCAATCGTCCCCATGAGGCTCCCATAATGCGGGGCCGGCACCGCAGCTTCGGGGGGACAATTAAGCTTTGCAAAATCCGGCGCCGAATCTGCCAGCATCACGCTCCACTTGGTTTCCCCCCCGCGTTTAGTGGCGGTCATTGCCCGCCAATTTTTTTCCTCTCGTCACATTTTGGTTGGGGTGCAAAAATGAATTGGGTGTGAAAAATTCCCAACCTACCCTCCCATTGTTCTAAGGTCCACGAGTCCGGTCCGTTTGTGTTCGGACCCTTGGCTGCTGTGCTTAAGGTGCCTCAGGTGGCTCGTGCCTCTGGGATTCTGATCCCCCGGATGGGGTGTATGTGAGGAAGCGGAGCGGGCTCCAGCCAATTTTATTATGTCCAATGTCACCTTGCTTGTGAGGCCCCTCCACCCTGGGGCCAAACAGACTTGTTGGCTTGGAACCCCCGACTCTCTCTTCACTGGGTCAGTCTAGTCAAATGTGGTCTTTGGGGTATACTGTAATCTAGTTCTTTCGGTTACTTGTTTAGTAGGCCCCTTGGGGAACCAGCACGATACGTGCATAGATAATGCATAGATTGAGCATATATGAACTGAAAATGTTATTGCTACTTTCTCATGCATACATTTTTGTATGAAGTAATGGCCTTATGGCTCTGGTATTAAGGTGCAACGAGAGATTTTGAGGCACCCAAATATTGTGTCATAATAGTAATTTCGTATAGATTATCCACTCAAAAGATTATTACATTGTATTAGGCTAAAGAAATGTCTTAAGAGAGAATTAAAAAGTGATTTTATTTGCTATATTTCAATATTAAAAAATAGGCTGAATTGTATTGCTACTATACGAAATTAGAATTCACATTTTGTACCAAAGAAAACATTATCAGCTCATCCTTCAGATAGTGATTATTTTTGATGGGGAAAGCTTGCATCTGGAAAAAAATCAGTACTTTCGATTTTTTAGGGAAACCCTGATATGTGAATCGCTCGGTGCACCTTAATTTAAAACTATTCGCACCTCAGCCAAACCGCAAAACTGGTATTTATGGGTCAATCCTGTATTGCTGCAGAATTGAGGACTTCTGGGAACAAAATAACTATATAATGTCTCTCTCTCCTCTAATAACTTTGTTATAATGAGTTTCCACTAGTTCAAATGTCAATTGTTTCGTACCCTAATTTTTTTATAGAACATGAATTGCTGATTTCTCTGACCCCGTACACACTATCAAAATCTTTAATTCAACAGAGTTAACAAAGTTTCAAAATTTGACAGTATAGTTGGGATACGCTCTTCCCTTATTTCAATGAAGATAATTTTGCTTTAATTCAACGAAGCAAATCAGCTTCTTTTCAATTAAGGGAATGGTTCTTTTGATTAGAGATTTTACTAGTGTGTACGCACACTTCGATGAATTAAGAGGTTGATGTGTGTTGGTTTACATACTAATGCCAGTATTTCACGTAAGCACACGTGTTTCAATCTTTGTTAGTTTTCTGCTAGTGTGGACGCAATTGAGTATCTTAAGTGCAGTGTGTAAGTACGCTTTATATTAACTAATCAAGATTTAACTAATCTTCGTCGAAATAAGCAATTTTGCCGTGGTGAACGGGGGATATGTTTCCTCCTAGAAAGGCATGCTACTAAACATTCTAAACATTCTATAAGTCCATACCTATATATACCGGTGGTGAAAACTTTAACTCTTTACAGGTGTCATATGGAAATTAAAAAGACGAAAGCAAAAATTGTTGGGAATGACCTTCTGTGTAATTGATGGGTATTAATTTTTGTTATTCGAGCCTAGATTCCTGAAAGATGATATTTACCAATTATTAGTTTACCTTATTATGACTTTTAATTTCATTATCTTTTTGATATTGTATCTATAAATGGTATTAATATTATAATATATTTTATGCAATATTTTGTAATTTAATTACATTTTTCTAATTGTACTTTAAGTGGTCTTGGGTAAATCTAGACTTCTCGGGAAACCAGTATGTGGGTTGTAATGGAAAGAAAGGAGAAAGATTAAAAACACAAGGCAATTAAAGGGGGAACCAAACCCTATGCAAAACCAAATGAAAGTCTATTATCTTTCAGTGTTCACAAGCTTATTGCATTTAGAGGAGCAGTGCCAAAAATTTTCAGGGAAGTCCTACATAGCTCTAACAAGTAGAAAAGGATTACCCGACGCACTAGACATACACACCGGGCTAAGATTCCATGTATTTTTAAAAATAGATGGATAGTGTACACACGCGGATTGCTGCTCCGTCATGGTGGAGCTACATGTACACTGGCTCTAAGTGCCATATGGTATCCTGTTTTTTAGATATTTTGGCTTATGTATTCCTATTTTGTTAAGTGTGGGAATATGGGAGTTTTGATTGATGCCCAATTCCAAGGTTGTAATGATTTCCCCAAAACTGATCAGGAATACTGCCGAACAGAAAAAAGTCTCTAGTGCCCACACTTTGGCCACATGGCGGCATGGTAACTGCCGAAGTAGATATGTCGTAGTTACATGTCTACTCCCGTTTTCTGTCCACATCCAGGGTAAAAACCTTCTCTTAACACCAGGAGCAACTAAAGGGTTCAATTTGCCAGCCCTGTCTTGCAGCTACTGCCTCTCAAGGAGCACAGTGGGTACTGTGCAGTGCCTCCCACAGTAGACATGTTGTAGCTGCACATATTTAGGCTACCACAAGCGTTAAGAATTCTGGCCGTGAAAATGTGGATCTGCTCCCTTTTTCAAGAAGAATTTTTGCCAGTGAGCAAGAACCCATTTATGGCATAACGTAGTCACTGATTTATTTTTTTACAACTAAAATATTTTTTTTAATACAACTGTTCAGGGAGCATGAAATTTACAAGGAAATTACAACAAAAAATACACATGCTTTTTATTATTAAAACTAAAAGTTATTGACTAAAGAGTTGAAAAAAAACATATGTTGGCAGGGTTGGTGTGAATCACTTAATCAGTTCATTCTTGTGAAGTGATTAGGTTAAATGTGTCAGATGGTACTGAAGTTAGTTTAATGTTGTCCCCAGAGGGCCCTAATACCAACATAAAACAAAATGTGGTGGTGCTCCACAGCAAAGAGAACCATTAAACTTGGAGCTGGCAAGAGAGCAATACATTACAAACCAGTGTAACACCGCAATGCCATTACTAGAAACAACAGGCGACTGCCATCTCAACAAATACCACAATGAATACGAGCGATTATTCATCGTAACGTACAAGGGCCCAATTAACAAAACACTCCACTTGATCTCCTCCACAACCAACACCAATTTTATGTCTAAGCAGCCAGTTTCAAAGCTAATCCCTCATGCGAGGCGGAGTCCACCTCAAACAAAACCAAAAACCCATCCGCCAGGCTTGGGACTTCACATTCTCTTTCACTAGCGCCTCTGACTCGATAAAACAGCTCCAAGACCAAACTGCCCTCATAGTGAGCGGAATATGCCTCAAACCAACAAACCCAAACCATATGAAAAAATGAGTCATGACGCTACTAATAATGCCATTTTTCCCCAAAAACCGCCAACCCAAAGGGCGAAGATCACGGAGTGCAAGCCCCTGGCCATACCAATAACCCCCCCCCCCCCCCCACCCCCCCCCCCCCCCGTTGTGAGAGCCAACAACTTGAGGGAGCCAACAAACAGAGAATGTATGATGCCATGTTATGCGACCGCTAAATTACTTTCGCCAAATTATAGTTATTATTATCCATATTGCTTACAAATTATTTATGAAAGTACCCAACATTGACGCTGCAAACAACATGAAGGCACCTCCATGGGCACCTCACATACCAACAAACTCTAATTGACCTATTTTATTGACCATTTTATTTACCATTTATTTATATTTATTTAACAGCACTATATATATTTTTGTTTTTTTTTTTTTTTAGTTAATCATCTATTTGATTGTATTCCTGGTACCCAGGACCAAAAAACCCATTTTAATATTAGTACAAGCCTATTTATTAAGTTTCACTATTTATGATTTATTAATTATGTAATTATTTATTAATTTTTTTTGTTGTTGTGATTTATTTAATTATTTACCTATTATTTTATCCCACTAACCAGAACCACACACCCATTATAATTATCATATACCATTGCTAACAGTATTATCTCTGAGTGAACCCCAGTGTAACGCTGGCGGCCAAGCCCCCACGATGAAAGCACAACACATGCTACAAGAAAAAATTCACTCCACACGTCCCTAACCTACTATCGCGCTTTGACACGAAAACCAACAAACACTATACTATGCACTCGTACGGGACTATCACCAACCAGCAGTCGGTCTACGCTTTCACCAAGCAATCCCCGAGAAAGGGCCACTACGCTTACAGAATCTTTTCAAAACACAGTACTATATTACGGAATTTTCCACTCGACTTTGATAAAAACACTGACAAAAGCCCCAAAACATGATACGCACGCACAGTCGATACATTGCCTGATTGGGAATTCCCCATGCAGATTCTCCCGGGTTTTCACCAACCTGTGACGTCACCCCTGTCGGGCTCGGGAAAAACGCCTCATCACAACCCGACTGTACCACTTAGCATACTGCCCGCACACGGTCCTAGTAATGGCGATCACGTAATGTTTGGAATCGACTGTATATTCGAAGACGGAAAGGGGTTGACCAGCAGTATGGGAGGAGAAAAATGGAATCTCTGCAACTAGACGGCCCCGAGCCAAACTAACTAGTTAAGCAATGGGAAAAAACTAACACGGGATAAGCTACGGCCCCCGCACCTATGACAAGGCCCCAATGTATGCATGAACAATTTTGGAAGTGAACCCCGTCTCTTGCCAGACTGGCGCACATACGGAAGTTACGCAACGCTTTTTTTGCCAGGCAAGATGCCGAATCTTTCCTTGAATGATTGATTAGCTTTAGGGAAACAGCACAAAAACCCTTCATAAACAGCACCAGCACAAAGGGTACGACACGCCGTACAGTGAAAATCTTAAAAAACGCCCCAAATTGGAGGCTACACGACGCTCATGGAACGATCTGAACTCACCTGGGGGAGGCCAGCAGCGTGGCCTCCCCGTTCACCAATCCACCCGCTACTCAGCTTGCAATGGCCCGTGAAGAAACTCGGACAAACTACAAGTTTTTCCCCCACAATGAGCTCTTCCAGGACTCGGCTGTGCCCCGGGATGGCCATTCTTTCCAAGAGGAGCGAGCATTTAGGTTTAGTCATCAGAGATTATATCCAGCAGGGGTAATTCTTCTCGCAAAAGTAAGAGCAAAATTTTCACACGTCACACTGGTCTTGCTCTCTGCCGAAAAATGCGAAGGCTGTCACCTTCCCGCCAGAAACCAAAACAACGCGATCGGGAAGCCCCATTGGCTGTAAGGTGCTGACGTCACCTTGTGCCGCCACAGCGACTGGCACTCAAGGCCGACGATGCTGAAAAGGGGCAGACACGAAGGACAATTTGGGAGGCTTCCTGACCCCACCCCCA
This sequence comes from Ophioderma brevispina, assembly GCA_023653785.1. Lineage (NCBI taxonomy): Eukaryota > Metazoa > Echinodermata > Ophiuroidea > Amphilepidida > Ophiodermatidae > Ophioderma > Ophioderma brevispina. The sequence goes on along the minus strand of JAMKCH010002585.1, from coordinate 68,070 downwards.
ACCCACAAAGGGGGAGACCAAAACACGCAAGGAGCGGGCCCCGTGTGGACAAAATCACCTTTGGCCAGACAAGCTGGCAAAAGTTGTACATATTGCACAAACTAGTGTAGACAAAATTGATCAACTCTAGAACCAATAGCCTCAAAGTTCTTTATATAAGAAAGAAAATCATACTCTGTATTTACCATTATTTTCCATACAAAATATGGCAAATCCATAGAATGGTGCTTTTATCTTCTTGAGTCGGTTATGTTAGTGTGCAAAGCAAAAGTCGCAGCATTAAATCATGAGCGTTGATTCAAAGCGCTGATGTACACGCACACACATATAAATATGATACAAAAATATACATGCAAAGCAACTGTCTGAGCGCATTGATGTCACTGACTCGAGGACAGTAAATGGAGTATAGTTGGCAAGCTTAACCAGAAACATACACCAAAAAGCTGCATTATGCAGTGATGTCACAATCTTCCTTCATCTCAAAAGGAGTATGTCTGTGCATATTCAGCTACAGTAAGAAACTTAGCTGGTACATTGACACAATTCCACAATTTCCAAGGAACCCCAGTAAAACAGGTGATGACTATATTATATTTATTTGCTCAAGAGACGTGGCAAGTTCTTGCTGGGTAAAACAAGCAATTGCCATCAATATCTAGTTTAATGCTCAAGCAAAAGATTCTATTAGGTTATACAACAATGAAATCCCATTAGAAATGCAAAATGCTAAGGCTTGAGAATATCTGAAGTGATGCATTATTAATGAGTAAACTGGAAGTTATTTAAAATCTCAACACATCAATAACTTGTAAAACTGTCAGATTGTATCGATATTATAGCTCTCCCAAATGGATAAAAATATCTCAAAAAATGGTTAGGAAAGTACAGGTGTCTAAAAGATAATTAATTCTATATTAAATAAAACGCAGGGAAATATGCCACAACTTTTTAAGCAAAATGTTTTTATCAAGTGGTAACCAAGATGGGCTTAATCAGGCCATCCTCAATGCACCCAGTATTGGGAAAATTTCACTCCAATAGGTCCTGTGATCCCACCAAAAATCTTATTCTGGACACATAAAAAATTGACTTTTTTTAAACCTGATTTTTAAGCCACACAAAATAGTACTTAGGTATTTTTTAGCTAGTCATGAATCATCTTGTAGTTCTTGAACTTTTAGAACACATTCTATTCCCCTAAGTGTTCAGTACAAGTAGGGTAGGCACATGCAAGTATTATGGAGATTAATTCAAAACACCATCTGGTGGTAACCTTTCACAAGAAGCTAAAAAAATTGCTTCTTCACAAATTTAAAAAACACATCTTAAATTTTCATCATTCTTTCAGTCTCTAGCTTCTACATAATGTTAAACTTGAACATTATGTAGAAGATAGAGGACTGATAGTGCTAACTTAAAGCACTATCAGTGATGCCTAAAGCAGAAATTAAAAAAAAAAATAAAAAATCAGAGTTTGCATGTCGGTACATGGATAGGTATCCTACATACCATACAAATGATAGGACCAGAAGCACCTAATAAGGACCACATCGGACCACTACTACAAACGTATTGATGAGATTCTATCTTGAACACTGCCGTTTTCTCCTTTCTGTCAATTCTTCAGTTGGAAAAAGTAACTTTAGTGAGAATTCTACAGGCTTATTCTTCACTTAAAGCTATTCCTGCAAATTTCAGACATTTGCCTCCTGCGGACAAAATCGCTGAAGTGTATTTAATAATCCTTGTTTTATTAGCCACCAGTCAGAACCAAAGGAGGTGCAATTATAAGCATATTTTCTGAAAAACAGACAAATATGGAAAATACTTGTGTCTGCCACGATACAGCAGCTATGGCAGCGTATGCGCGACTCCGACTTGTACGCTCGCGAGACAAGCTGTGCCTACTGCGATTCGCACATTGAAGCCTGTGTGAAAGCTCTGCTGACGCACTCCTTAGTCAGGCCCGGACGAAGTATACCCACACACCATTTTCAATGAAAATAAACCGTGCATGAAGGCTAAAAGGGTCATAAAATTGGTCACAGGTGCGTTGCTTTCTTAGCAATGCGTTGCTTTCTTAGCATGCGTGCTTTCAGAACGAAAATGCATTGCTTAGCTAACCAATCAGCAAAGTTGAAAAATCACTGCGGTTCTCAACCGCAAATCCCAACTGGCCTGAGCGGTTGACCAACAATTTTTAAATAATAGGCTGCAAATGTCATTACCTTGTGATTTTCTTATTTTGAACAAGTTATGTTTTTATAAAGATACCCCATTCTGCCTTATCCCATTTTCCGCCTTTTGGGTACAAACTCTATTCTGTTTAAATGGCGAGGTGGGTCAATTTATGGTTGGAATTAGATATCTGGATGAGGCTAGCATGTTGGAAAAAAGGGGCATCCGAAGAGAGTAAAGGTATGAGAGTAAACAATATGGAGGGCTCTTGCATAACAAAAAAACATTTTAAATTTTATTTGTTTTGGGCCCCACAAAACCCCTTAAACACAAAAATCCCCTTAAACCCCAAACAACCCCCTCTTAAACCTGGACAACCCCCCTTAAACTTGTGCAACCCACCTTAAACCCCAACAACTCCCCCTTCCCTTAAGCCCAGGACAACCCCTCCTTAATCAGGCCAACCCCTTCTAAACCCGGAAAAACCCACCTTAAACCCCAACAATCACCCTTAAAGTCCAGACAACCCCCCTTACTTTAAACACCCGGACAACCCCTTTAAACCCAGAAACCCCCCCAAAAAACCTAAAACCCCGAACAATCCCCCTTAAACCCAACAAACCCCTAAAGCTGGACAACCCCCTTAAAACCCGCACAACCCCACCTTAAAGCCAACACACGCCCCTTTAAACATGGACACGCCCCCTTTAAACTCGGACAACCCCCCTTAAAACCCTAATCAGCGCGGAGAGTAATGAATTCCCCACCCCTAAATAAGTGGAATCAAAATCGGACTTAGGATCTTCAGATAGTTTGTCACAAGTTTTTTGGTAAAATACCCCCATAATTAAACTCATTAATTATGCAAATTAGGTACCTAATTAGCCATATGCACAACCCCCATAATCATAATCAGATGAAGGGGCATGGCAGTCGATCCCACCCACCAAGTTACATTCACCTAACCTTGGGTCTCTTTTTGGGTAAAACTACCCACAAAGTTAACGCAGTAATTATGAAAATTAGGTACTAATTAGCATATGCCACGCCCATAATCTAATCAGTGAAGGGCATGGGCAGTCCGATCCCAACACCAAGTTACTCCACCATAACCCTTATGGGTCTCATGTTATCTCGTCACACAAGATTATACCCCAAATTAACGCATTATTATGCAAATATGGTACCTAATTAGCAGATATGCCATGCCCAAGAATCTAAATCAGATGAGAATGGATAGTACGATTCCCACCCACCAAGTTTACATTCACCATAACCCTTATGGTTCTCATGTTATCGAGTTCACAAGAATGTGTTGGACGCCGCCGCGACGCCTTGAATGATAGCATAATCCCCCTTCTGCTTTTCAAGGCAGGGGATAAAAAGCAATGCGTTGCTTTCAGACAGTACGTCAACACATGCAGTGCTTTCATTCGCATGAAAATTTGTATTGTAGCCGAGCAAGTGTGGCGCAGCGGATAAGCACAGGACTCGTGATAATTAGACAGTTAAAAACTTGACGTTCGAGCCCCACAGGGTCAACGTGGTTGTGCCCCTGGGAACGATTATTAATCTCAATTGCCGTCCACCAAATGAAATCTGGGGAACTGTTACGGGGAATATCACGTTCTAGTGGATAGGTTTGAGAGCCTAACATTCGCCGGCTAGAGAAACTAACATGAGTCTGTGATGGATTTCTAGTAGGATGGCAGAGAAAATGAAATGTTAACGCGCGTTGATTTATGTAAAAGCGCTATAACAAATTTTGCATTTACTTTATTTATTTGTTTGGAGTATTTTAATTGTGTTCTGTGATGTGAGGTTTATCGTGTTATGCACTCCATTTTACATTCATATATCCAAAGGCCTGGATAAGGTATATATAGGTGTCCTCCCATAGCTGATGGCAACAAAACTCTCTAACTTATAATATATTCACAACTTCTTGAGGCACATGTTGCCTTCTTTTTTAAGTTCTCCCCCGACTCTGGTTGCAGCACAGTACAAAAAAAACGTATTGAGGGTGTAGAAATAACACAACCCTCGAGAGCTAGATACATTTGCATGACAGCCTGCATATCATGGACTTTTACCATGTCATTTACAAATGTTATATGTCCATTAGAATGCTTGCAGTAGCTTGTACCCTACAGAAGCACTCCAGGTTCTCGGGCACAAATCGAACAAACAAACCATGAAATATGTACATTGAAGCTTTCTCTCACAGGTGGGTATGATGACTAATGATGAATTTACTTAATGGAAAGCACCAAGAATTCCATTAAGGAGTAGTTAAAAAGGGATGGGAAAACGTGCTATGCGAGAGGTGGTCTTGGGAAAAAGCCCGGATAAAAAAGGAAACTCTTACTTTTATTCCTTGGGCTATTTCAGTTGTTCAGATAGACATACATACTCAAATGAACCACCAGCATATCCATCTTTCAATGGTGACGATTTAAAGCTTTAGCTTTAAAAATATCTATGGCAGTAATTAAAATTAACTGCCAGAGGAGTTTATGATATCCTTGAGATGTAGATTTTGACAAGAAGTGTTAGTAGGATAATTTTAATGTTTTTATGTCTTGGTCACATCCAAACCCTATGTCGTTGTAAAACATTGCAAATGTTGTCTAATTGTACAAAGATATCAGTGCATGTGAGGTGTGGCAAATGGTAGAAGTTTACTCAGATGTAACAGAGGCGTGTCCCATTTCCTGAAAATCCAACAATTGAAACCGACGGAAAGGTTAAATTTTAGGTTATCATCCGTTGGAGCTCGGCGGAACAGTTTTTTTTTACGCGATGTTAAGGTACAAGACTCCCTTCTCCAAATAAATTGTACTTAAATTGGTTTTGAGGGCAGTCCTAAGTGTATCATTAACCATTTGATCTCAGAATTTTTTTCCATTTCCAGATTTTTTTTTTATTTATGGCCAAAAATCAGGAATCCTGAAATTTCCAGAAAAGTTACATCTTGTTTACTAACAGTGTTTAAAATTACCACCTAACCTAACCTAACAATCCACGTCACCTAACCATCGCTTCAAACTTATCAAAAAAGAAACTTGGATGGTTTAGTGGTAAAACTACAGGATGATCTTACACAACAGTTGCAAATACACACATGGTCACACTTACAGTTGGTAACAAATTAACGCAAGGAAAGGTTTAGGATCATACAACATAGCATGATAAATACGCTGTACATTTTTGTTATTTTCACTCCGAGGCATTATAATTTTCTACTACTCAATAATAATCTGTCTGGAAATAAATAGCTGGTAATCATATTAAACCAGAAGCAAGTGAACCGATTTCTCACATAGGCGGCTGGCAAGCCTAGGACTATATTAAATACCTCGTATTGCTAATAGTTGGCTCCAGCCCCTACTCCAAAACCAATGAATTTCTGAGTCTGTATACAGATAACAAATTACAAGTATAAACAAAATGGGTAATTTTAAGATAGGGCAATCGATTACTGAAATTATCGGGATGTAAAAAAAGGTACTAAATAAGTATGATATATAATATGAGAACTGGATAATTTAGGGAATATCTCAAAAGATTGAATATAACGAAATCCTATTAATGGATCTCGATGGAAAATGGTCATATAGAGGGTGCTTAAAATGTACAATCATGATCTTTGTAGGCCTAAATGGCAAGATTCCCACCAGATTTTTCTTGCATGTCCCTACTTCAGTTGTCACAATTATGTTGCCATTCCTTAAATTTTTTTCTAAAATAAGAGACAATTTGCATGGGCTCAAACAGTTGTACATTCATTGTTTAATGAAAGAAAGATGCCAACTCTAATGTGTGACCATGCATTTGCTTTTCTTTTGACTCACTATATTAACGCTTGTCTTTAATAGTTTTGTCAATGGAAAGGAGACTTGTCGTAATTACTCACTGAATCAAGACAAAATGAAAAAGAAACCTGTAACTTGATTAAATTCAGCAGAAAAACAAACAATTAAAAGAAAAATATATAATTTTTTCCTGCAAAGGGAAAAAACAATCCACAAATCACAATAAGTATAGTGCAGGCACGAATTTTGAATAAATCTACTAATCCACAAAGGTACTTTCTCCATAACTATTACCTGTGCGGCCCTTAAGGGTAGAGACATGCATGAAGCACTTCCACAATGGTTTTGCTGAATTTTTGAATACACACAAAGTACAACACTGAATTCTTATAAACATACTCAATTATAGTAGATTCAACCCATCGTGTCACCTCTAGTACTTTTCCGAAGGTATGGGCATTGAATGAGGGGCATGTGCATGGGTGAAAATTAAAATTCCATACTAAATCTATTGAGTACATGTAGTCCGATAGCAGAGAAATCAATTCTACACTTAATGAAAACGTTCAAGGCAATGTAAGCGCATTTATAGCTACATTAATACTTGAAACATTTAATCGTATTTGCTTCCTCAATGATATTCAACGTAACAGGTGAAATAATGTTACTGACTTTTGAAGCCTCGGATTTTAGATACGAAGGAACACACAAGTGTTTGCACTCTCTATGCAAGAATGGTGTAAACAGCAAAGGACAGATTATCTTAGTTCGTTCGGGCCACATATTTCTTTTTCTAAATTCCTCTCCCAACTACCGTAATTTTTCGGAATATAAGCCGCGGCTTATACGTGGTGTCAAGGCTTCAAAGGTGCGAGGCGTATAAACCGAAGCGGCCTTATACGTTGATGTTGTAGTTTAATTAAACCCACAAGTGCGTGACTGAAAGAACTATTAAAAATTAACCCACCGACAATCTGAAGTGTCCTCATACCAACTTGGGTGTGTGTAAACATCCTTTGTGCGATTATTGCACACTTGATAATTGATCAATATTAAGTACTTTCAGTTGAGACTCTAAGTATATAAACTTTAAAAGCCGCATTGAAGCGGCATCGTCTGTATACAAATGACTAGACATGAATCAACTATTTCGATCGCCCACAGACAATACCGTGTAATTACTCGCAACATCGACCAGCGGGGAACCAGCTCGATCGCCCAGACAGACAATACCGTGTAATTACTCGCAACATCGACCAGCGGGGAACCAGCCAAGATCGAAAACAAGACACTGTGTTTCTTGGCCATCAATGGAAATTTCCCCGTGTAAACTTCCGCAATAGGTTATGTCTGCAGCTTTTTTTAAAAAAATTCCAGCCCTGTTTTAAGTTTTGTGTTAGTGATAAATGAATATTACTTGTATGAGAGTTTATTAAATGAAATATTACGTATTCATTTGTATCTTTTTTTTTTTAAAAACACATCTGAGTACAAGATTCATATTGTTTTAACGCAATAAAGGTCAAGTGACCTCATGGCACGCACGCCTAGATCGCTGTCATACCACCTAGGTTAAGCACTCGGGCCCAGGTCCGTTCTTGATGGGAACCAAGGGCAAGATAAGGACGAACTATTTTTAAGTTTTGTCTTTGTTTTTCTCTCTTAATATTATTACTAGGGCAACACCCTGCATCGCTTTTTGAACTAAAAGAGCAAATTTTTACAGTTTCACTTCTTTTTTCTCTGTACTTGAACAGTATAGTAAAGGGAACTCATGTGCACCAAGACCGTTGTTACAGAATTTCTTGTTCATTTGTTTTCATTTTTTTCAAAATAGGAGCTAAACGATTACTAAATAGAACTGAACGCTATTAAAACTAACTGATATTTTTTATTAGATTTTTAGGTGTTTGTATTTTTTTTTTGTTTGGTACTTAATATTTCATTTGCGATTGTAAAAATACTCTTTAATATAGTTTTGCTAAAAATCACAAAATCAAATCTGTTTGTTGAAATATTTAAAATTATAGTTTAGATGTTTTATTCATATTTTAAAAAATCTTTACTTCATAATTTGATTTGCAATTTGAAAATAGCCTAATCATTTTAATATATACCTAATAAGAAAACCACATGACACACAGGACAAGTGAAATATGAAGAAATAGGAAGAGAAATAACCAGGTTTCTTTATTGAGTTTGATGGACAATTGACTTGTACTTTTCATGCGGGGAGGGGACTGGAAGTGACTCTTGCTTTTTTTTTATGTGACACACTCATATTCTCTCTTTAGAAAGAATGGTAGTCCTGAAAAGGACTGTTTGGATTGTATGCAGCTATAAAGCTAGCTACATGCTATGCAGCTCTAGAAGTCATCCTCAGCGAAGCCGTCAAAGTCTTCATCTTCGCTGTCACTGTGAATAGGGCCGCCACCATCCTCACAAGGGCTTAACTCCCGCAGTGTCTGGTATGTCGTCCTCTGGTCCTCTTCACCTGCCGATAAATATAAAACCAATATTGGTCTTTCTTAATAAGGATAAATGTTATATAAAAACATAAATGATGTGTGTAGAGATTAAAAAAAAGGTAAGTAGTAAAAAACAATAAAGTTAATACAAAACAGATTTGCGAAATTAGTGAAAGTAAACTTAGATCTGGATTGATGCTATAATGGTGGTCGGGCAGTGGATTCCCGTATCCAGTATGTAGTCCCTTTGGACGTGTTTAGTTCTGTTGGTACGAATTCAACAGGCCCCGTCTTCGCCGGGTAGTAAAACGCTTTCCGCAGGCGTAGCTTCCATGGAGGATAGCGACTATTACTAGTCAAAGGGTGCCGACAAACCAAAATTAGTCTCTTCTTAATAAGGATAAATGTTATATAAAAACATAATGATGTAGAGATAAAAAAGTAAACAACAATGAAGTTAATACAAAACAGATTTGCGAAATTAGTGAAGTAAACTTAGATATGATGATGCGATAATGGTATTGTCGGAGTGGGTTTTCGTATCCAGAGCGTAGTCCCTTCGGGACGTGCTAGTTCCGTGGTACGAATTCAACAGGCTCCGTCTTCCTTGGTAGTAAGCGCTTTCCGCAGGCGTAGCTTCCATGGAGGATAGTGACTAGTCAAAGGGCGCCGACAAACCAATATTAGTCTCTTCTGCATATTTATTATGACACTATCGATCTGTACAAAAAATATAGCCACTGCATGTGAAAACATACCTAAAAAATACGTAACGAAAGAAAGAGTTAAAATTGAAAATTTCGGCCTTATTTCTTGATGACTTTGGCTGTCAATGGATTTTCATGTTCATTGAAATATATTTATAAAAATATTATACAATATAAAAATATTTGCATGTGCGACATATATTGACTTAAGATATGCTTATAAATCATGAATAATAACGTGGTTTCTGCTATGTACACGTTATACACGATCCTAAAGTCGGCTGCCGCTGGTGCGGCTTATCTTGCGGTGCGGCTTATACGTCAAGGTCTGAATCTTAATAGGGCGATTTTATTCCCTGCTGCTTATACGCCAGCGCGCTGGTATCTTCGAAAAATTACTGTACTAGACGCTGTCCAAATGACAGGTGACAGGATGGTTGATCTACAATAATCAAAATCTAAATAAATGGGTAGTCTCAGGGTTGTCTTTTATTTTTGGAGCATGAGGGATATCACATTCCTTTAGGAGGAGCATAAATCTTAAGGTCAAGAAGACATAAAAACATATGTCATAACTGGGTATTTGGGACTTCCTTTTGGGGATTGAGAGCAATTTTTAGTAAGACTATACAATGTATGATACTTACGCAAAATGTTCCACCACATTTGTGAAAATTTCTGATAATGCCCTCCATGTCTGGATACTGGAAGCTGTACACAAAACTAAAGAAACATTAAATCAGGCCTGTGAGATGATGTCATGTGGCAATCTGAAAAACAGGAATGTGCCCCTATGCAAACACCTACCATCACAAGGGAAATTCACACACATCAATCAGAAGTAAAAGTGAAGTGTGTCGTGATTTTTCTCTGTTTTCAACATTATCAAAATGTCAGTGGGAAATTCACGATACACTGATCTCTAATTAAATTTGGCAGTTTTGTCTTCTTTGAAATAAATTGGAATTCTGCTTGATGAGCGCATAAAACTGTTATTCTACGAGGCACAGGAAAACAGCTTAAGACTTTTCACTGAACATTTAAAAGACATCATGCATCAAGTTCCAACAAGTCTGTTTTTGCACACAATTTTGAAAATAAACAAAATTAAGATACAAATCTTATTTGAAGACTAATACTAGTGGAAGCAAAGTATCCTTCCAATAATTGCCATTACAATCAGTACTGTTTTATATTCCTAAGATCCCTCACCTATTCTCTTTCATTTACTGTACACAGAGTATCTTTTTCACTTCCATTACATGTAGATGCAGGGGCAGATTTCAAGTAAGCTAGTACAAATATAGTAACATTTTAAAGTGAAACGTACAGCAACTATATTATACCCTACACTGTACCCATGCAAAAGATGGCCCAATCAAATGCGATCCAGAATGGAAAGATTCATCAAGATGTTACTAATACTATTGACTTGCAAGTATGCAAAGTATATTGACAATTATATCATTTGCTGTGAGTCATCTGACGGTAATCAAGCCATTCAGGGTCAGCGTGAGTTAAATGTCAAAACTCTTGCAATGGCATGTGACACCATTTGTAATTCAAGGAAATCACATGGAAATCTGTTGGAGTTCACCTTGCAGGATAAAGTGCAAAACTCCAAATTTAAACTGCCTAGATTTCCCCATGCTATCTGAAATGCAAATTGCTGCGTTTTAGCTATACAGATTTAAGTTTGTACACATACCACATTTTTAAAAAAAATGCTTTGGAACACTATCACACACTTGGTATACGTTTACACCCTATACAGCTTAATAAAAGTAACTGAAAGCAGACTAATTTGTTAAAATACATGAAGACTTTTTTCCCCAATAAAAGACTTTTGACCCTGTTCACATTAGAGTTGCAATCCTATTTTAATTGGGTTGAAATCTAATCCAGTAATTATTAACTATAAAATATGAAATAGTTGACTTTGCAGATAGTTGTAACACAAACAATATTTCATTTCTATGAATTATGGTAAATGTTCAATACAGAATAAAATGTCCAAGCCTCAAAAAAACTTTGTGCAAACAAAAAACTTTATATAGTTTACTGACCAAATGGAAACTTGATTTGGTTCACTCTAATGTGGGGAAGAAAAAACATGATTGCATTCAACAATTATTTCTCCTTTCTCACACAATCAAAAAGGGCCAAACCCTTGTCTAGTGTTAGCGTACCTTTTTGGCTCAGATTCATTGACAGAGTTCAAATTGCTTGATAAGTGCCAACTTTTCTGTCAAACCTTTATTTTGTTCTTTTTAGCCATAGTGGCGTTTACATTCACTGGAACAATTACTCATCATAGCTTACTGTAATTAGTACAACAGAATCAGGTTTGTGTTGCTTTCAGCATAAAAGTTCATCATCCTCTTTCAAGATTAAACACACAGTATTTACAAGTTTATTGATAACCTAATTTTAGTGCAAAAGTATAAACATACAGCACCGGAATGCATAATTCCTTGTGTGTCAAAAACGATCAGTTTAGTCTTCCAACTATTAAGTTTAATTCAGTCATCTGTCTATAATGCGATTCACGGTAATTTAAAAGTTGTGTATTCAGTATCTCATTAAGTTGCTGTTTTTCTGTTCTTAATTGATCAATATCAGCAGCGTGCATGACGGCTGATCATAGATTCCTGTGATAAGTTACTCAAACCTGTTTTCTCTTAAGGTCTCCATCTGCAGTAAACAACTCAGAATGGGAAGAAACCGCACAACCCATTTCTCCGATTATCCGATTTCACCGCGCTCCCTTTTCCCCTTCTAACTTGTATACAGAATATGAAACCGGTTTTTGAACTAAGTTTTAAAGCATGCAGGCATTTTAAAAATTTTAATTTTTGAGAATTAGAAATGACTACACTTGCCTCCAGATCTCAAAACCATTATAGAATGCAAACACAAGTTTTTCATTTTCTTAAACTCAGAACAAAATTTCAGGCACAATTTGCACTTTGGAGAAATCATCTGGAGTGCTTCTATGGAGGGTTATGACATGGAGAGCATTACAGTGCTTTGCTGCCCAAACATCTAGTAAATAGAGAGAAATTGATGGGGAAAAACAACATGGAAACAGGAATCTAGGGCGACGTATATCAGGTTGAATTACCCTGACATATACAATTGATGCAAGCCAAGATTTAAAGTGAAACTGCATGTTTTAAGCATCAAGACACTCAATGTTTTATCCCTAACACTGCAGGCTGTATATTGTGAGGATGTACCACAGATCACAATATACCACACTTTCATCATACTTGCACTTCCATAGACCACAAACTACCACAAAATTTGATTGTGGTATATTGTGGTGTATGCTTAGTAGTTAGATAAATCATAACTATACCAAATTGGAGTAACTCATCTTATACTACAATATACCACAGTAATAAACAAAAAGCTGCACCCTAGGCCACAATGTACAGGGCTGCCAAGAGAAGTTGCGGGCCCAGGGGAACCTTGGTGTTATAGGCTTACATGGGGGCGGGGCGGGTGCGGATTTAAGTGAAATGTACCACACTGTATCTGCCAATGATAAGATCACATACCACAAACTACCACAAAAATATTGTAGGTTCTGAAACTATTCATATACCACAATATACCACAATATTACCTTGTGTGCTTTTTTTGTGGTCTAGAGCCTTGTTAGGGTTATTGGAGTGGGTGTACATTTGGAATCAATTCACTTGGGTGTTTATGTTTTTATTCATTCTAAGAATGCAATTTCCCCCAATCTGCTACTACTGTCTTGAAATGACACTGAATTCCATGACATCATATATTATTCTGGATATAAGAGCTAGAATTGTGGGTTTTTTCAACCTAATTTATACATCTGCAGTGGCAAGAAGCCCCAGTTGATTATAAATTCTCACTGCTAGAAAATGATGCCTATGCTATTTTTAAGCTAAGATGACCATATGCTCAAGTTTTTTATTTAAAAATATCATATATCATGAGATGAAGTGGAATGAGAAGAAGTGAATGTTGGACTGTGAAGAGAGATCTGGACTGTCCAAATTTTGGAAGAGGTAAATTTGCTGTATTTTTCACGCTACAAAACTGCTCCCTGCTTGTTAAAAGTGGACAGTTTAGAGGAAAATAATTACAAAGGCAAATTTCTTCTGTAGTCTAATCTTGATGTGAATACACCAGTCTAGTTAAAGAGACACACAATTTTTGTTGAACCCGAGTTTTTTTCATATTTGGAATGGTTACCAATGTATTAGATCAACACCTGGAATGTATAAGCTAAATACACAGTCGCTATGTAATAAGATCATTATGATGATGATTTTTCTTTCTGCACGACAGAAAATCAAAGCACGCTTTTCTATGGGGCCAATTACGATAGCAGCCAAGTTCAAAACATAGTTTTTGGTTTTCTTTTTCTTGTTGAGCAATTAAATGCGAAAAACGTTCTCAGTAGGTGTTCTACTACCGATCAAGTGCAAATTGAGATAAATTTGTAATTGTATCCTCAAAAAATCTCCTCCTATCCCTTTAAAGCCTTTGTTGGTACATGCTACCTACAACATGACAACTACTCCAAGTTTAATTTTTCAAAGACACTCCATGCTTGAATTTTAATGATCAGACAAATTTGACTAAAATGTTAAAGTCACTTCCACAAAAATGTCCCCCACTTTTTTGTTTGTTTTTTTAAACCCATGTTTTGGGCTTATTTACAAAGCTTACATACTAAATCACACCTGAATCAAACAAACTGAAAATGCCACCTTTACATACCTAAAAATGATTTAAAATTTTCTGTCATGCACCACAGAAAATACATAATGCTTTCGTAGGGCCAATTAGGGCAGCATGCAAGTTTGAAACTTGATTTTCTGCAATACTTTTTTGTCCTACAAACAAAAGTTCTTGGTAATGTTCTACAACCAATCAAGTGCAAATTTAGGAAAATTTGTATCCCCAGAAAATCTCCTTGAGCCCCTTTAATTTACATGATTCAACCATCAATGTAAGAAACTATATATTCAAAAAAATGCCTACATCTCTCCTATTCAAAAAGGTAAGCAATGACCCATTTCTAAGAGACTGGATGAAAGAAAATTGGGTCAGGTAGCTGTCTGAAGATTTACCCAAACTATCCTTTTTCATTCTACAAATCTTGCCAATCAAAAGAGGACATACGTATCAGTCTAGCAGTGGTTGCATTCACATTGTAAAAAAATAGATTTGCTATGGGTAGGCTTCACTATGCAAATATGTACACCTCATTCTGCTAAAGGTTGGTTAACTCAAAAAAAGAGTGGGTTTTTTAGCCCATTATTTCATATCCCTGAGTTTTAGCCTATGGTACAGAGTCCATATTGTATAGTAGCATAGATTTTTAAAGTATTAAATCTTATATTTTTTTTTACAGTTTTGCAGTTTGTTTAACTTGATGATGAAAGGCATAATAAGGCTTTTCACACTGAGCCGGTGATCGATCGACTTTTGCGATCGATCGCCGTTTTTGTAGACTAGTGCAGCCGTTTCTGACTACTATGGACACGCATGCACAATATCGCCTTAGTTACGATGTAAAAGTTTTCCAAAGAAAGGATTTAATGAGCTGCTACTCTCACGAAATACTTCTTTTTAAGGCATTTACGACAGTGGTTGTAGTTGACTTTTTAAATGCTGAGGTACATGGCCATCTTTTAAATGATATGACTTGTCACCTTGGTTTGCTTCCGCACAGAAATTGTGAGTTTTCCATTCATGAAATTGGACGGATTGAGTAAGGAAATTCAAAATGGCGGATAGACTCTTACGTAAGTGCATTTATTGGACGAATGTGTGCTGTTATTTGAGGAAGCACAACAGCGATATGTGCGTCAGAGTTTGCGAAGTATTATAATGAATTTGGTGGCTGGTTTGAAGTCTACAGATAGCGATCGATCGCAGAAGTCGATTGATCACCGGCTCAGTGTGAAAAGCCTTATTATTACACCCGGTCAAACTTGCTGCTGTACACAGAGGGCGTAATATTACGCCTTGATGACATTGGTGGAAATAAAGTTTAATTGACCTTTGACCCTACCTTTGGTCTCAATGTGGCTCTTATGACCATGGGTGTGGTCTTGCCTTATCAGGTCATAAGCTTGGAAGTCACCTTTGACCATGTAAACTTGAAGAAACGCTTAAATAGAGGATGACCTCAAAATAGCTTTCACACAGCACTGTATTAAAGGGGGATGGCCTGATTTAAGGATATGAAGTTTTCATCTTGATAGATTGGCCTTCACTCCAAAACCCCATCTGTAAAGTTTCGCGCCAATATTTCAATCCGTTTTGATGTGAGAGCTAAAAACGTGATTTTGTATGCCCCATAGAGTACGGTGTAAAATTAATATTGGTCAACCAAAATGGGGCACATTTTCGCTCGTAACTTCCAAACCAAACTTCCTTTGGCTCTAAGATTTCAGAGGGTAAATGAGAAAAATTGTAGTTTTCTTCTGATACCAAAATGTTGACCACTTCCGGTAAAATCTGGGGCTTCTGGGGACGAGGCTATTAGCGATCGGGCCATGGACATTTAAAACATGCAAGCTTCAGTTTTTGGGATAAAGTGCATTGTCTAACAGTTAAATATTAAAACCCTTGTAGATAAAAGCATTTTTGCAGGCTCTAAATATACAGTTCTGAAGTTAGCCATGAAAAAGTAATATAACCAGGTGAGACCTGAGGTGCGAGCACTAAGGGCACACCACAGTAAATCACCGGCCTAGCAGTAACTTTATTAGTTGAGGTTGAACAGTACGTTGACCTGGTAACGAGACAGCTAAAAAGCCAAATTAGTTTGAGTGGAGGTGTGCACAGAGTGTTGTAGGAGGACAGGGTGGTAAATGCAGAGGGTGTATGTATGAGTCAATACCAACAATGCAACAGTTGTTTTGGGAAATTTCACCTCATTAGCGTCATTGTGATCCAAACAAAATCCTATTCTTAAACACATAAAATCCTGACTTTTACGCCCATTTTAGCCTACAAAGCGTTAGTACTTAGGGAATCTTTTTGCAATGATCATTGAAATGTCCGTGTTGTTCTTGAACTTTTGAGAACACTTTTTAGCCTAAGTACTGAATGTGTTAGTACATACAGTATAGGCACATTGAAATGGATCATGGGCTGATTCAACACCCTTGGGGGTAAATGTAATCATCTCAAATGAGAGGAAAGAAATGGAAGGAAGATGGGTAGAAAGAATAAAAGATAGCGAAAGAAGGGGAAAAAGGAGAAGGGAAGATATTAGGGTAAAAAGAGTACCTCCTTCCATTCACTGTATGGGCGAAAAAAAAGTTTTATTTAAAAAAAAAAAAACAATTTGCCATTTAAAGCTTCAGGTCTACAGGCTACGATAAAAATCTACTTTTAGTCTTACCTCTTTCACTATATTGTTTGTTCTCAGAATTGATGAATATCTACAGATGTTCTGATTATAAACGAAAAAACAAGTAATTTGAATGGCTTTTGCCCACAAGAAAATAGTTCAAGCCTCCACATATGCATGTATGTTATTTTATGACTAATGCTCGCTGACCATTGTTGTAGCCTACTCAGATTAGGCATGTTCTGTTGTTCAATGAAATGCTTGTTGGCCAGTGGTGGCGCCAGAGAGGCATGGGGAAATCCCTCCCCCCCCCCCCCCCCCCCCCCCCCCCCCCCCCCCCGGCTACTCTTACTCTAAAAGGATCCAATAAAAAGAATGCATTATATACAAAAACACACAGCACCACCCACTCAACAGTGTTATCAACAGCAGCCCAGGGTTTCAGATTCAACCAAAAAAAAGTGAACAATTCGACATTTTCCTCAACTCATAAAAATCACTGTATTTCAATTACACCCCACATGTCCTTAATTCAGCACAATATTTCAGGAACTTCCCCTGCTATAGGTACCCAATGTATAATATGCAATCTTTCCATGCAATCTGGATTTTACGAGAGGAATATTAATGTTTTAATTGCCATTTAAGGTTCACAACATATTGCGTATATTTTTTTCTTCAAACTTTTCACTTTACTTTCAGCAGATTAGTCTTGCAATTGTAGGGCTTTTGGTTCAAAATGAAGTTAAAGAAGACGAACATACATTAACTGCATGAAGGGGTTTGTTTGGCACTTCCCTTAGTTGCATTTACGGGGGGTTCCTAGGGGACCCCCACTAATATAACCACTTTCCTACTAAGGATTTTTAGATGAAAATCCACCACATGGTTAGAAGGCTTCAATGACATCAACAATAAAAAATAAAAAAAGAAGGAGACGTTGTTCAGTAAGAAAATAGGGGCAAAACATTGAATTGTTTTTGCGTCAAAATGTGCGAAAAAAAGACACTAAATTCGTTTCTGCATTTTCTACGGGCACGATTCACCTAGACCTTTGATGTTGCTTTAATTGGGAAGGAGGAACTATAATTAAAAAATTAAGCACAAATAGAAATGTCTCGTGCCATTTTAGTTTTTAGGTTTACTGTATAATTTACCATAGGTTCCTACATACAGTAAACCGCTATACGATGTAGATAAAATATTATGACACATTGGCCCCATATACTTTCAAGAATTTTTATAATTATTTACTTTGTTTTATGTCACTTGGTGTATGGATGCTGAACATCAGATCACAGTAATTTATAGATTTTTAATTTTGTCATGGGCACTTTCCGTTAGTGCTAAGGGGGGGCTCCTAGGGACCCATTGCTAATTAACGCAAAAAAAAAAAAAAAAAAAAAACGAGCGCGATGGATTGAATTTTTTTGCACAATGCAAAGCGTCAACAAAGTAGGGGAAAAAACAAAAAATATAAACCAATTACATTGCAGCGTTAAAAAAACGCGGCGCGAAAAAAACAAAAAAATGGGTCCCTAGGAACCCCCCCCCTTATGCAGTAAGTGTTAACACAACATTTGATTTCAATTGGCCCAGTAGGGAGGTGGGGCTATAGGAAGGTGACATTTTGAAACATGCTCATCACACCCCATTACTCAAATGATTGAAGTTATGTTATTATGAACCATTGTTGAAAAAAAAAAATCCGGAAGGAACGAAAAAAATGCAAAATCAGGGGTGCCCCAGCCAACATGCATACAATTCAAGATGGCGCCAGGAAGACAAAAAATTGATGTTTTTAACATTTTTGAGACTTAAATTTATTGTTGAATTATCTTGTTGCATGTTTTAATGTTTATGAGTCAAGGAATCCATTTTGAAGTTTTACAAAAACTGGACCAACTTTTTGTAAAAAATGACCATTTTAGGCCAATTTTTGATGTTGTGCGTCACATATTTTTAATGTGATGTTCAAAATATAAAGCTAGGTTGAATACAGGTGCAAGGCTACCCATGAAATTTAGCTTTAAACTGCAAACAGTTTGGCTGTGGTGCTCATTTGAATCTTCAAAAGTGCATTGTCATTGCAAATGTACTGGTACAAAAAGTGCATTATCCCTTACATTTTCAATAGACCTGCCGTCCATGCAATATTCAAACTGTTTATACGGGCCAATAAAATACTGATCTATTGAGTTCAATTTTCATCTGTAATTATCTTCGCAACTGCATACTCAATTTCTGAAATGACAAAAGCATGGCAATAAATCTGAAAAGCGCCCCTCCACCCTCACCATCTCAATTTGGTGCTAAAATGGCGATTTTAAGAAAACGTCATGTATAAATTCTCACGAAACTGGTACAAATGAAGTCATTGTGCCTCACAAATATTTAAGAAACATAACACCGGTGCATAAAGATTACAGAGTAACCAAAATGTAAAAACCATAAGTTTAAAGTGAGGTTGTCAGCCATTTGGATATTTTTTTCACGTTTTTTTGGCCAGGGCACCCTGTATTTCGCATTTTTGTTCTTTTTTTTTTTTTTTAAGAGATTAGGGGTATCAAATTAAGGTGTGATGAGCATGTTCGGAAAATGGACCAATTTGAACCTCGATAGAGCCCACTCCTATTGGACAAATCTTCTTTTTTTAATTTATAATTAATTTATGAAATGTGAAAATTACTGTTTTTAAACCTTTTAAAACACAGAGGGTGTACCAAAAGTAACTATTTCACTGTTGGCCTCTCAAGCAAAATGTACTTGGCTGCGCATTCAGAAGGGAGTCTAACTTAGACGTTCTAAACCACACGAGTGATTCCTTCATAAATGGACACTTTTTCAGAACGCTCAACAATCAAAATTGTCCTTTTGGCTTTGAAAAAAGTCAAATTATTAATTTTTCCAGTGCATTTCAGAATCAGCATGAAAAATGCATCTGAATAGTCCACCACAAAAAAGCCTATAGTCGTTGCAAGTTTTCTTTTAGATGGCTTTGCTAAAAGACCTTACAGCATTGGAAACGCCATCTCTAAAGCCATGACTACGTGCTATAACGTATACAGAAACTGGCCCATGTCGATTAGGGTAGGGTTAATATTGCAGGTAGAAACACTGTAAAAATAAAAGGTCTTACTCGTCTGGTAGTTGTGCTGCTTCCCTTGTTCTTGGCCTGGTGGCATTCACATTGTAGACCCAGAAATTAATTAAGTCTTGGCTGCCTGTCGTTGAAATTGAAGACCCTGGAAATGTACGTCTGAAACCAAGACAAAAGCAGACATATTAAAAGCCCAGTCTATATAGAATTGGGGTGTTGTATGTGCTTTCTACCCATGTGAAATGAACTACTTGGTGGAACCATATTTTTGGGTTTGAAAACTAGAAATTGTAGACAAAGAAAAACAACAAACAACATGTAATCAAAGCCCAACATTTTGTGTATGTAAACATGTTCTTTTGATACACATATCCCTGAATGCCACACATACATATTCATAAAACGAATGCACCAACATACCAGTATGACGTTTATATCTCTGCACTATGAAGTAAAAAAAGATGCAAATACATGTGTTATTAACTGAAAGTGTACTTTCAAGTTTGAGACAGACAGACGGTACACGCGCTCATGTCTCATGGGTATGCAAATACATGCATAGACCCCTCATACACATACACCAGAGAGGCTAGCTTTAAACAGTCGTCCAGACATACAAGAAAGAATAATACCTTCAAAGGAAGTCGTTGTGGTCGCCATCCTATAGATCATATCTGCCATGATACTAATATGTGGGACTTTTAATAGGCGCGCCTTACTTAACACACAACCCCAAGGCCGCATACAAGAATAGAGATCCCAAAATATAACGTACATACCTAAAAACCTTAAAAACAACTTATCAAATTTTGAAATAGATTATTTAAAAAAAATAAAAAAAATACATACTAAAATTTTTAAATTGACTATGTAATACACTATACAATCACAAAGTAATTACACAATGAATAAAAACGGGTCCCAACATGTCACGACTAGATTGGACATAGGTACTACTACTCTAAACATACTCATTTCGTACCATAACCAACATACCACAGTAATTTAACACAATCATGACAATAAAATTAAATGGCAACCAACTAAAGATTAAAAGATTTTTCAATGAGGTCTTGAACACTGCACAGATTTGGCACGTCTAACGAAATCGGGCAAACTGTTCCATTCACCGGCGCAGCGAATGGAAAAAGTCTTCTTTTTCCATAACTGGATTTTGCAGTTTCGAGCCACACGCGGAATCTGAAGAAGTCTTTTTGAGCTCGATCTTAAATTTCGCGAGGGAAGATATGGAGTGAGAAGTTCATTGATAATAGAATGGGCCAGATTTTGCTTAGAGACTTGTAGACAACAATCATCTTGAAAAGGAAATTTGCTTTCTTATCGCAACCATGCAAGTCCCTAGGATATGCTGTTATGTGTTCACCGTCTTTCTAGCCACCCACAACCAGACGTGCTGCCGACTTTTGTACACGCTGTAACTTCGCGATATCTACGTCAGGCCGTCCATAAAGCAAACAGTTACAATTATCAAGTCTCGACGAATAAGGCGTGGACGAGACGCTCTGTAGTGGTACTATTCCGATATTTTTCCTAATCTGGCTGATAGTACGCAGTGCATGATAGGCTGAACGACCCATTACTGACATGACTTGACATGGTAAGGTGACTATCGATAAATACACAAAAACCGAGGTCCCGGAGGCATCAACAGGTTTAATATCAGCAGTGCCAATTTGGATAGATGGACCAGAGTTTTGTGCGACTTAAAAAAAACCGAAACGAAATAACTGCAATATTTAGTCTTTGCATCGTTGATCTTAAGCTTGTTGGATGTTGCCCAAGCCCTAATGTCAGAGACACAGGCTTCATAGAAGCTTTTGGCTTTGTATAGTGACGGATCAACATACGTACACTTGTGTATCGTCTGCATACCACCATTTCCATTTCCGCTAATTCCGGAGGCAGTCAAAATATACTGAATTGGCCCGAATACAAAATAAATCCAATGACCATCACAATCCCTTGGTCGGAACACCGTAGATTAAAGGATGTTTTGTCTGAACAGTCCCTGCCGATGACACCTGATTGATCAACGCTCACAAGGTAAGACCTGAACCAATCAAGTGCAACTTCAGTGACCCCATATCTTTCTTTCACACGAGTTAGCAGCATGTTGTGATCTATGGTATCAAACACTGCGGATAATCCAGGAGTATAAGTCCACCTCCTTATTGTCATCCCCCCCCACCGCGCGGAGAAGATTCTTTTTGCACACGTACCAAGGATGCCGTCTCGTGGAATTATGTTGTCTATATTCCCGACTGGAGGTCCCGCTGTGACGATTGTTACTATTTAGATTAATCCTGCAATTGGAACAGATACCACCGCTCAAGAACCTTGGCCTAAAAAAGGCAAGTTTTGAGATGGGCCTATAGCTCTTGAGGATCCTCATGATCAGCTTTGATTTCTTAAGAATCGGACGTGTTCTTGCTGATTTTAGTGCACGAGGTACAATATACCGACAGAGAGGGAGCGGTTAATAATGCTAGTGATAACCGGTAATAGCACATCAATACAGTCTTTCATAACGTGTAGGAATAGGGTCGAGCACAATGTTTTAGTGGGGGCGTCCATTATAATCTTCCTCACATCAACTTCGGAAACTAGAAGCAACCGAGAGTCAAGCTTGCATGCACAAGAAATTGCAATGCAACAGACCGCTGAACGAAGATGTTAATTCCAAACCCCTCTGAGGCTTTTAATTTGGCCATAAAAAAAATTGCAAAATTTTCCGCTACCAATCCTCGTCAATTACCAGAAGGACGTACCGGAGGGAAGAACCATGGCGAAATTCATCGCCACCTTGCGAAAGAGTTGACGCGAGTCGCATTCCGCAACTTCGGCTCTATAGTAGTCCGTTTTAGCGTTTCTAAGCAATTTCCTGTATGTGTTACAGTCTTCGCGGAAAATCTGACGATGAACTTCAAGATTTGACTTCCTCCATTTCCTTTCGCTACGACGCTTTACACGTTTTGCTTGCTGAAGATCTTCTGTGTACCACGGAGTGTGGGGTCTGAGAATCACAGTTCGCGAAACCTCGGGAGCATGCTTATCAAGAATATCTCCCAAGATATCATTGTACTGGTTCACAAGGTCATCGAGATCACTACAGGCCATGGTAAGCAATGATGAAGATTGTATGTCTTGCTTGAAAGCATCGATGTTGATGTTGCGTAGCTTCCGAGACACAACTTTCACCCTAGTAGTACTAGGTTTGGACAGCTTAAGTTTACACAAAACCGCGAAGTGATCTGACGGCATACTATCATCTACATCAACATCAGACACGATATCGTCCACACCACGAGTGATCATAGGATCCAGAATATGACCATGGATGTGAGTAGGTCTGTTAACAAATTGTTTCAGATCGGCTAATTTAAGCATGTTCAGGAATTTTCGGGCGTCACTATCGTCAGCAACGTCAAGGTGCAAGTTGAAATCCCCGGTTACTAAAATACTTGTCGAGATATTTGGAAAACATTCCATCAAGTTCGAGAAGTCATTGAAGAAATCCGACGTTCTAAGTTTATTTTTCTTAGTAGGGCGAGGTCTATAGATGAGAAAAATTCTCACTGATTTGCTACCAGATGTAATAGTTTTGTCCATGTGCTCAAATGATGCGAAGGTACATTCCTCGGTTTTTGTTACCTCGAAGCCTTTGCGCAATATAATGCAGACACCGCCACCGGTTGTCTCCTTGCGTGGAACATGGTGAATGACAAAATCACGCAAAGTATTTTCCAGATCGGCTAACACACAATTATCACGATCCGTACCAGTCAACCACGTCTCAGTGATGGCACATATATCCAATTTATTGGAGATGATGAAATCAATCAAGGATGTAGTACTGTTTGGTTTCTTAATTGATCTTGCATTCCAGACAGCAAACCGGCAATTCAGTTGAGAAGAGTAACTGTGGTGATTGTGACATTTAACCAAGTTAAAGAGATTTAAACCGGTTAAAGGTCTGGTTGACTTGTTTCTTGGAGTTATTATTGGTTTTATTGAGCGAATCTTATTTCTACCAGCTCTGCAACCACGCTTTGATCGTTTAGCAATGTTCAGATCCATCAGTTTCAACCAAATCTCTTTACTACAAAGGGTGTTTTTCACACCTCTTCCAACATCGATAAGTAAATCTCTAGCGTACATAATACGACACCGCTGATATATAGAACTCGTCCAAGTCCGGCAAAAGAGCAGAATCAATCGGTGTATAATGGTAGTAAACAATTACATAAGACAGTAGTAAGTTCAACACCGATGAAATACCATGATACAATATATAAAAGTCACATCCACATCCAAAAATCACAATAGACGAGAGTCCTCATAAGCAGGAAAGTACTTACTACATCAAAATAGAATCACATATGTAATCAAAGCGAAAACTGTTCAAAATGCAAGAAAATTTCAAGAGCGACCTTTTAATGCTTGGTGCAGCCACTGGAGGGCGCTCACATTGTGACCCATGAGGTGAGACCTTTCAAAGATTATGTATTAGTTTGGATAATTAAAACCTATTTAATCAATTGTTAGTCCTGGGCGGACTGTACCCTAAAGTGCACATGATTCAGTTTTTTAATCATTTTTCCCCAAAACATATGCACAAATTTGCTAAAAATTCACCACAAAGATGAGTCAGACACAGTATGTTTTACTCAATTTTAATTTCAGTTTTTTATTTACCTAAAAAGTTATTTCCTCACAAGCAAGGCTGATATGCTCCATCCTCAAGAGCACTCCAGAGGGTGCCTGAACTAAAAAAGCTTCTTTGTAGGTTCTCCTGATGGTTCCTATATCACACACATTCAATTGAACAGGCTTTAGCTATACTTTTAACCAACCCCACTTTATAACTCTGATAGTGAGAAAAAATGCATTAGCCAAAACAAATTCAGCTCATTCAGTTCAATATTTACACCATCATGTTCCCACAGATAAAAAAGTTCCACACAACGTGCAATTTTAATAATTTTTATTTAATGTTTTATTAGGCAGATAGTTATTTCATTTAACAGGAAATGTTGGTACTCATAAATATGAAGAAGAATATGTGAAATGACACTTTGATATGATATAAAATGGTGAATTTTGACCTCTGTAGAGATATTCCTATTATATGATCTGATCCACTCAAGCCAAAGGATATAAATTAACACCTGGGTACTAACCACCGTATGATACAATCTGTCTGATTGGCTCATTATAGGACACAACATGTGATAGCTCTCAGAGTATCCAATCACAATAGTGCTTGTCTATTTTGTGTTTTTCCTTATAGCCTGGGTAGATGATGCCCCGGATATGCCGCTGTGATTCAGGATGATTTGGGACAGCCAGGGGTTTCCACCCTTCTCTTATCGAACTGGCTGTGATTACCTATACAGCTGATTCCTTCCAAGATGTACATTGACTGACCAGCTGTATACCATCCACCCTGAAGGACATGCTTTCTCATGGGTCATTGCCACCTGTCCAAATGAACCACAGGGAGAGCGGAATTCCAGTTTTAAAATAATAGTGCTTCCATTTCTCCCTGTAAACCATAGCACCATTCTTACAGTATCTCTGATTTGCTCATTCCCAATGATAATTCACCTTCCAAGTGACCAATCAAAATAGTGCTTAAATTCCGATAGATAGGAAGTAGTGGCCCGGGGTAAAAAATTGAGTTATTATCCATACCTCCCCCGAATAAAAATACAATTCAATTTAGAAATATTCCCATATCCATTACAAAGCTAAGACTTTCAAAGTGAGAAGACCATTTTCTAGTGTTTTTCATGCTTTTTGTACCTATAGTGAGTCATGAAGACATTTCCAGAAAGAGGCGCCCCAATTTTTTTTCAAACACTGGTTTTTGCATATTTTTGGATTGCTCGCCAATGTATTACATCACACCTGAAAAAGAATTAGCCGAATACACCATCTTTGGGGGTGTAATAAGATGATTTAGTATTTTCTGTCGTGCACGACAGAAAATCAAAGCATAGTTTTTTCTGTGGGGATGATAACGATAGCAGGCAAGTTCAAAACAAGGTTTGCAGTTTCCTTTTTACTTTTTTAAAGGTTTCCAATAAACCTTCAAAACGTTCTCGTAGGTGTGTTCTACAACCAATCCAGTGCGATTTGGGAGAAATAGTTTTCCTTCAAAAATTGTCTCCTGTCACTTGTAATATTGTATAATCATGTTGGGGTGAGAGAATAAAATTACACCACTCATTTTGCATGCTACAGTGTACATTTAATTTTAATATTTTACAATTTTTCTGCGATTCCACCAATGTCAGATTTTCATATGATACATTTAAGAGTTTCATGTGTGCAAATCATTCAACAAACATTACAACTAGATTTAGGTGATTGATAAAAGCACAAACTAGGACCCACATTCATGGTATGTGCCCCCCCCACTCAAGTAGGTTACAGTCATTATGTAACCCTACCACAATCTCTTGATGATGTATCAAAATTCAATGGTGACCTTTTTTCTCCCTTTTATTTTAGGTCCTTGAAAGTATACCATAAGAATAAGAAAATTATTCCAGGCTCTTATTCTGGATCAACATACTATGATAAACTAAAGAATTAATCGTCAGGATAATTGTTGGTCGTATTTTCAGGCTACACATAAAACTGTCGCCATGCCGAAATCCATGAGCAATGGCAAACTGCAGGATCTGGCCTGGGGTTTCTCAACTATTTTCTTGTCTAGCCCACAAGTCTTATTCCAAACACATTTCCACTTCCAACATGTTTCCTTCATTTATTTATTCATTTGTTTCTCACTTGAAGCCCCTCCAGTAAAATGTTACACAATTTAGCAAACTTGGATTATAAATAAACTAAATGCAACTCATTCCTAGCTTTTAAAATCATTACTTGGCCTGTGCCATATCAGCTGTTACATTTGATTTGCATACATCGCATTAGAAGTTAAACTAAATATCAAATATCGCTACAATAACAAACTGCTCCAATAACAGTATTTATTGCTTAAATAGTGAGAGTAAAGCCATTGCACTGTAGCAATTTTCCCCTTTTCAATTGTCCCCACAGCCATATCAGAGATGCGGAGTGAAAAAGTGATGATCACTAAGATGCCATGGGGAACCGTGAGGTTATCACGAGGCTCTTCTGCGTCGGGTATGAGATTAATAATCCATCTCCTTGGAAAGGGCATCTATGAAGTTTGATGTCTGCTTAAAGCACTTGGGCCATTTTGAGAGGTAAATTAATGATGTCTGCTCAGAATGCTGCATAATGCACAATTTGGTGATTTATGAAAAGCATTTCAAGATACTTTGATCTTCCCGTCTCCAATGTCTATTATGTTATATTCAAATTTTGGCGATTTACATTGAAATGAATGAAAATAGAAGTGTGCCCCTCACAATATTTTCACATCGTTTTTAACTAGATATCCTTGGAAGAACTTAATCAAACAGTTGATTTGGATGGTGTTGGTTTTGTGTTAGAAGCCCAGATATTGCTTCCCATTAGCCCATGCATGTGTTGTAATTTTCTTTTATGGTCAGAAATGCCAGATTTCTGGCACAAGGAAAATCAACGATTGGAGAAAGTACATGTATAAATGTCCCAATAAAAACTATACCAACAAACCTAACAAATTATAAAATATAAACTGTGCATTTTGCCAGATATTTTGAACTTATTTGTTAAGACAAGATCCTAAGCATAAAATCCTCGCTTTTTTCCATCCAATTTGTTGGACCCTAAGCGGAGATATGGTCAGTGAACACAAGGATAAAATACCACTTGGGCCAGTTTCACCTCTGAAGGTTCAAGAAACTCGAAGGGTATAAGGATGTAGCATCATTGTGGGATTAAACCCTTTTTCAAACAAAAAGAATATTGTAAAGATCAGTGTGAATGGATTATAGTATTGAACTAATCAATTATAACTTTTTTTTTTCCCAGTGAAAGCACCAGAAAATTATTTGTGTGGGGAAATGGGGACTCACTCTCAGGAGGGACAATAATCATGAAAGTTCGTTGGAAATTTGGGTTTGAATGCGCAACTAATGTAAAGTCTCAAGGTGTTGAGGGACAAACTGTGTGGACAACGCTATAATGTGGAGGGAACAATTTACCCTTCCCCTTTTCCCCACTGCCTCCAAGATGAAAGGGAGAAATATGATGAAGAAAGCGTGTCATTAAAGAGCAATAAAATGAAAGGATGGTTGTGTTCAAAGGTCTCCGTTTACTCTCAACACACGGGGTGTTTATGGTTCTACCTTCTGCTGACACTGGAGTAAAGCTGAGACAACAATAACTGTTTGGAATCGATTTTCCAAATGCTACATGTATTTATGAGCTATTGGACATTAAAAGTATAAAATTATGTTATATCACAGAAGCAGGCTAAAGCAGCACGTTATACCTACTTTTATTTTACATGTTCATAAAGAATGTCTGAGGTGATTTTCAATTGGCAACTTTGTTGATACAGGATAGCCGAAACTGGCTCCAACATGTTTTCGACTGTATTCAGATAATTAGCCAGAACTCCTATGAAACAGACCCCCAAAATTCCTCAAACTTCTAAAAATGTCATGAAAGCTGGAACACTCCTAAAAAGAATTCGTAAAACTCCAGTTGAGATTGAACTCAAATTTTTGGACAAAAAAATTAATCTTTGATTGTATAGTTTTTTTTGGGACCAGATGCTACAATATTTGTAACAATACTTTTTGCAATGTTGTATTGGGGATTGTGGTAGTACAGACCCCTGTAAGTGGCCTAAGTCGTAAAACACACTGTATTTATCAAGAAAGGATGATTTTATGGCTTTGTTTACTAATAAAAGTCGGGATCCAACTTGAATAGGTCATAGTCTAGAAAACGTTCATAAATGCATCTTCAAGACATCGTTAAATAAGCGTATGTTTTCACAAAGAACAGAAGTGAAGTGATGTCGACGCGAGACTTTCCTCAATAATTTATTCTTTTAAACTTTCAAACAAATGGCAAAATCTGTAATTTGTTAGTAGCGAATATGTTTTTTGGTTGATTAGTGGCATTTGGAATATTTTTCAAAGTAAAAAACAATATGTCTGGCCGATGTATTTCCTAGGCTAGACTTACAGAAGTGTAGTATAGTACATGACGGCTGTGTGAAGCCCTTTGTGTATGTTGCCGCAAATCAAAAATGTTTGGAACTTTGGAGCAAAGTGAGAAAGGGCAACACTTGAAAATAAAACTTCAACCAATGCCTTGAAGCATATTATATTTAGTGAACTGTCTTGGGATATAAGCTAGTCATCTGTTTGGCCATTCTTTTTGCTTTAACAGTGTTTCTGTTGCATTGAGTCTCTTTTGATTTTGTTTTTTTTTTGTCAATATTTGAGAGATTGAGTGACAAGTTGAAATAGGGCCCCTTTTTGATTAAGGTGAATTAAACTGAAGGTGCACTCCCCCATTACTGCCCAGTCATTAATGGAAGAGTGAATTAGTACAATTCTGATCGTGACGTGGAGCTATAGGAAGTTATGCCATGGTTCGAGACCAACATTTTTTACCACTCATTAATCACGTTTGGACCATTGTTTTTCTGGGTTGGACCCCTTGTTTTCCAGACTAAAGGTGGGGTTAAGGGGTCAAATTATCTTCCACTGGACCCTTTAATTTGACCATGCAGGCCACTACCCATGACGAGGCGTATATCGGACCATGGCCTTTAACCTGCAATGAGTCCCTCAACTCTTTCCAACTGTATATAAAGCAGTTAGCACATGTTTGGACATAGCGCATTTCAATAAGGCTTGTCGTAAAGTGATTACAGCCGGGACGACAATTTGAGCGAGCTTGAGGCGATGTGTGATGTAGCATCAGTGAAAACAGAGCCAGTAAGAAAGGCAAAACACCAGATAGTGTTTCAGTGTAGAATGTTTACATCTCACACGCTGCCTGCATTATTCATTGGGCTGTCACAACCTGCTGTATAGTTGGTAAACATACAACAATTGATACAATAGCCTTTAGTAAAAACCTGGCATGAAAGAGGTTTCATCAATTTTTAATTTGTATCTTTTAATAACCAGTAACTGTCAAAAACCACTGCATTGCATTGGAACATGAAGAAACTAAGTGCTGCAACAGACATATAGGAATCAAGCATATTCTGGCCTACAAATAAAGACAATACTTATGCATTTTTCTACCTCAAAAGGTTGTTGCCTACGTTTGTTTCATTCAACTCTTCCAGAAATCGATACATGAATCAGTAAACTTTGTTTTTCAAATGTGTGGGAAAAGGGTAAAAGCAATTCAGTGTGGTGTGTCCGTGAGAAATGTGGAAAATGGATCCATGGGAGATGCACTAAGATGAACAGAGTGACCCCAAGTTTGGCATGAGATTTTATGTGTGGAAGATGCGAGAAGGGTTCTGGAGAGATGGGGGATGTGATGTAAAAGTTGTGTGATGAGGTGGAATCGGTGAAGGAGTTACAAGGTTAGTGGGGGTGGTGAATGCGAGGTGGCTGTGACAGCTAGAGTGAGGTATGGGTAGGTAAGTTTAGGGAATGTGGGGAGCTGTTGCTAGGGAAAAGATATCCTTTGAAGATGAAAGGTATGGTGTATAAGAGTTGTGTGAGATCAGTGATGCTGTATGGGAGCAAGATAAGGTGTGTGGTCGAAAATCAGATGGGGATTCTGAGGAGCACAGAGAGAGCAATGATGAGAGCGATGTGTGGTGTGAAGTTGATGGATAGGATGAAGACTGAGGACTTGATGCAGATGTTGGGTTTGGAAGAAGCGGTGGACTGGTTGGCAAAGACGAATAGCATACGTTGCTATGGGCATGTTCTGAGGAAGGACGATGAGCATGTTTTAAGTGCGGCTTTTGAGTTTGAGGTGGGAGGTTTGAGGAGGAGGGGACGTCCAAAGAAGACATGGAAGAAGCAAGTGGAGGAGAGTAGGAGGGTTGTCTTGAGGATAGAGGATGCATTGAATTGGGTTAAGTGGGAGGAGGGAGTAAGGGAGTTGCTGCGAGTGTAAGGTGAATCCGGCCACCCTGGTGGATTTACTACTACTACTTTATGAGTGACGACTGTACAGAAAGGCATCGAGGGCATCAATAGTAAATTTTAACTGCATTTTGTGGGGTCAAATATCATCACACCACTTCACACCTAATCAGGATCCAGGTTTTTCTGACTCCCCCTGTATGTGCACATCTGTTATATCAAATACAGCACAAAAACAAGTTATTATTAATGCCAAACCAAGAGATGTGCAAGAAAAATACACATTATTTTCAACGTTTAATGTACAAAATTTCCTGTTTGTTGTGAAGGAAATCCTTCAATTGTTATCCCTTCTCATGCTTTCATCCGTTATACAACTTGCACATCAAATAAGGTTGCCACTATTTCTTGTACTATGGACATCTATTGTAGAGCTCAATTGGTTGGTAACAATGCATAGACTCTGCATATATATGCCCTGCTTTTCAACACTGATCACACACCTCAACTTTTTGTGTGTTCATTAAACATTTCTAAATTTCTCTGAAAATTTGATAATTCAAATTCTGATGGCAACCATAAATTTCATACATTACACAATCATTGAAACACCCCTGAAAATGAAATGAAGCACACAACTGATGTGTTATTTAATTGACTTATAAATATGTAAGGAACTTGGAACCAAACCAAACTAAGATCTCCTATGTAAATATCACTCTCTGAAAGTGATGTTGGACTTTGCTCACAATGCTTATCAGAATTGTATAGAAAATGCAATTTATTCATTAATAATGAACTTTCCCCAATTGTAGTGGGAAAGACGAGAATGGTACCATGCAACTTAAAGATACACAACGTAATATTACACAATTTTCTTTTTTTTTAGTTCAAAAGGAAACTGCATCAATTCCCCTGCCAAAAACTAACAACATGTATCTGACATAAACAGTCCATCATTTCATTGGCCTCACAACCCCCGAAAATCACATTTTTTGTGAGTTACATGTCTTATACATTCCTATTAAGATTAAGTTGTTGATCTTGAAAATCTTTGCTTGCTCATTTCCTAAACCTAAAAAAGAATACATAGTGCAGGAGCTAGTCCTCTTCCCAAATCAATGCTTTCTTTCATAATACTTCAATTCAGAGTATTTTGATTAAATTGAAACATAATTGTCAACTTTAATAGGAACTGACCTCCTTGATCCTCCCATGAGGGAAACCTAGTTTCCCACCTACAAGTTTATTGTTTATTTATTTTTGGGTGGAATTGAAGTGCAGGGGCATTCGTGAGCCCATCAGCCTCGTGCCCTCGATTTACTTCAAAGATTTTTTATATCATCTGAACCGCGTTAACCGTTAGCCCAGTATAATATGTGGGCCAAATCCTTGATTGAAAATTTTGATGCTACTCTGGTAGAAATTTGTATTTTCTGTCCATAAACGGACATAAATTAACAACACAGGTGGCCTATGGGCAAGCGCGACAACAACTAATTCACTCATCCATCAAACGCAGAAGCAGAATCAACTGAAAATTTTGAAATAACCTTTCCTTCCTTGAGGATAATTAGGAGTCATAAACAAAAATAAATGTGCTAGATCACAAAATGCACCTTTATAAGGTGTTGTCAGATATTTTACAAAACTTTAACCCAAATGACCAGATCACGAACACAACTTTTACCCGGACACTCAACATATTTATAAAGGAGTCAGGTGGGCGCGGGGCACCGCTACTCCATTGCCGTACACACGCAAAAGAATCCTCAAACCACCAACAAAACGAGGCGCGTCGTGCTAATTAAAGACGTCACAAACACCACCCTGCACCATGCATAGTGTTTGTCGTGTGATCTATTCCAAACAATACTAGCTCGGGTCGTGCATGTACAATCAGGGAAATCCGATCCTCCGTGCCACGAGGTTGCGATAGTCCATGTGAATGATGTAGCCAAAACGGCAGAATGGAACGATTATGGATGGAAATGGTTTGAAGAAGTGTGGTTTTGCTTGTGCATATTCATCAATTGTCAGTATCTTAAAGACGATGTCAAACAAACCACTGACATTTTCGCTAATGGGACTTTGATCTATTGCAACAACAACTTGTACTAAGTGTCTATGAAATTTTTATGAGCAAAATGGAATGAAAGGTAATTGGGATATTGACTCAGGTGCAAGCTGTTCTGTGCTTTGGTATCGCGCTATACAGGTGACCCAACCAAGGTTAATTATATTAGCAGTGGCGCGCTTTTCCGATATGGTCTAATGATGTTGTAAAGAAGTTCGTTGTGCAGAGAAGAATACTACTACCAGCAAATAGACTTCAAGTCTCTTCCTTTCCTGAGCATGAAGGCAAGAAAAAATTCTGAAAAATTAGTCCTATTGATACTAATTCGGAGTTGTCTTTGCCCAGACCTTTGGTCAGTTTATTTTTCTTGGGGTCAAAACTACAATGCAGTTTCTATCAGCACCACCACACCCACTCCAGCTTCCCCAAATTTTATGACCTATGTTGGAAAATACCTAATATCACAATCACCCATTAAAAATATTGATGCAGTATCTTTTTTGGGTTACAAATTAAATTTTCAGCAAGGACTTTTAGTTCGAACATTTTCAGATAATGAGCTGCAAACCATACTAGGTCAATGCAATATTCAAATTACAGAGAGGAATGACCCCTTAACCAGAGGCTATATGTCGCAACACCACAGACAATGTCATCACTCTATGTCCACATTTCAAAAGTGGATCTATCATTGGTAGGTGTTTTTACTGAACCTGTCTGGATATGTATGTCATCAGCATTGATTACCGTCAGCAAAATAGAAGCACCAACCCCAAGAACTTTAAAGAAGGACAGATCGATTTATTCACCTGGTGATTTTAAAACCCAGACTAAGCCTTCGAGAGTCTAAACTAAAAGCCACATCTTAAAAGGAGTAGTCCCTGGTCCTGTAGTTATTTCGAGAACCAGGATGACTATTTTGAGTTCCGGGAATCATCGCAAACTCAACTTTGACCAGTCAGTAACACCGTCTCACACGGAACTTTATCACCAGCTGTGGAGATGCACGATAAAATGCTCACTGGAATTTTGCTGCTGAGGAAATGGTGACGACAATGCTCACAAACAGCTCAGCAGCAAGAGCCCAAACACTTTCTTCAGTATAGTAGTGGAGCCCAAGTTAACAGAAAGGTGCTATATTGTGTTCCTGTCTTAAGTACGCATGAAACATGCAATCGCAATATGCTCTCCCACTCATGTGTAGACACTGCTTGTGGCATTTGGTTGACTTACGGGTTTCTTATTTTTTTTTCTATGCATCTAGGTGAATATTAAATAGTCAGGCCATTTCCTCCTGAGAGAAGCACCCCAGTTTTTTAAACCTTTTTTCATATTTGGAATGTTTAAACCATGTATTAGTACCCTTGAAACGAATAAGCCAAATCTGCATTGTTAAGTAATAATATCATAAGATGATCTTTTCATGGAACAATTACGATAGCAGGCAAAGTTAAAAACGTTGGTTTTCTTTTGTACTTGTTTTGTCCATTAACCTTCAAAAAACATTCTCAGGTAGTGTTCTTCAACCCGATTAAATTTGCAAAATGAGAGAATGGGTATCCTAAAAAATCCCCTCCTGTCTTTAGATGTTTCTTGTTTTGTTTTTAATCCATTCAGTTGTTGCAGTGTAGCTTTCAGTTTGTGTTTCCAATGTTCTGCGATTTTAATACAAGCTTTAACGTGTGTGTCCTGAACCAAAAGGCTGTAGTTGTCTGAAATATATCTGTAGCAGGTCATTAGTGCTAATTCTAGTAATTTATGCAAATTGCAATGAATTTAAAATTCGAGTTCTACCAATTACCCAATTTTTGGCCCAGAGTCCCCTCTTACAAAAAGTCTGAGTTTGCACGGTAAACAAATTTTCATTTTTACATCTCTGACAGCAATTTTGCCAACAAAATACCATAAAAATT
This sequence comes from Ophioderma brevispina, assembly GCA_023653785.1. NCBI lineage: Eukaryota > Metazoa > Echinodermata > Ophiuroidea > Amphilepidida > Ophiodermatidae > Ophioderma > Ophioderma brevispina. The sequence goes on along the minus strand of JAMKCH010002585.1, from coordinate 33,434 downwards.
ACAGTATAAGGTAAAAATTAAATCCAATTAAAACACATAAAAACATAAATTTGGTAAATTAATTAAAGCATGTGAAGGTGCAGAGAGTAGGCCTAAAATCCACCCATTGCAAAATTTTTACGGTGTATACTGTAATTTTATTTACGTCATGGGCTTAATAGTAAACCAGGTGTAGAAACTTGCATTGTCAAATCATGCATGATATCCAGAGCTTAGCAGTTTTACCACTGATGGTGCTATTAATTCTCAAGGAATGCGGTGGACACTAATAATTTTTTACAGACCTTTATCCAGTTTGGAGGGTGAAAAAAAAGACGAAATTTTTATCCTCTTTCCAAATAATCGCGATTTAAAATCACCCTAACAGCATTTTGTTGATAAGATGATGCTCGGATTTTACTGTAAAATTGTTACAGTATTTTTCTGTAAATTTGACTAAATCATATAATGAAAAATTCATAATTGCATCTTAAAAATGTTGATTTTCTTTTCAAAATTCAAGAAGAGCTATTTATTTGGTGCAATAGGCTGAAAAGGAGTTTTTTCTGTATTCCCAAACAGGCAAATACTGTCATTTGGTTTTATAACCTTTTTACAGTATTGCGCGGTAAATGCACTGTAATTCTTACTCTTAAATAGTTAGGGAGCCACGGATCTTGAAACTGAAATATTTTGGCCCGGGCTGATCTAAAAATTTGGTGACTAGAGTCAAGTAGGGGAACCTATTGGGCATCAGAAAACTGAAGTTGGATTATTCTCAACGATGTGCGAAAAATAGAAATCCCAAGATGGCGTCCAAAATGGCCGCCGATGGACTAATTGAACCGGTTTTAGCCGTAACTTTTGACTGCAATCTTCAAATGGAAACGAAATTTGTGTCATCGGAAAGAGAATTGAATGATCAACACGCTGATATCAAAATTTGTTAGTTAAAGAATGATGTAAGTACAAATTTGAGGGGCATTTAACAAAAAAATGAAATATTATTATCGAAGATTCATTGATATGGTCCAGAAGCTACTTCATAAATAATCCAATTTTTTTACAAATTTGACCTAATAACACGTGTTAGTCATATCAAATACAGTTATGTACATTATTCAGAAATGGAGTATTCTGTAACGAAGGTCATCAATCAGATACACAGAGAAGGTGGTTTACTGCGCACTTTTTGCTAAAGTGGGGATAATTAATTTTTTACATACTTTAATCCATTTTGGAGGGTGAAAAAGACGAAATTTTTCTCCTCTTCCAAATAATCCGGATTACACAGCCCTAACAGCATTTTGTTGATAGATTTGCTGCTAGGATTTTACGGTAAGGTTTAGCGTAGTTTTTCTGTAAATTTTAGTACGAAATCAATAACTGAAAATCTAATTGCATATCAAATGTTGATATTCTTTGTCAAATCAAGTAAGAGCTATTAAATAAATTTGGTGACAATAGTCTAAAAGTAGTATTTTTCTGTATTTCAAACAGGCAAATATGTCATGTTTTTTAACCTTTTTACAGTATTGCGCTGTAAATTGCACTGTAATTCTTACTCTTACATAGTTAGGGGAGCCACGGATCTTGAACTGAATATTTGGCCCGCTGCTCTAAAACATTTGGTGACATATCCAATAGGGGACACCCCTGCTTTTGCATCAGAAAACTGAAGTTGGATTAGCTCAACGATTGCGAAAATAGAAATCCAAATGGCGTCCAAAATGGCCGCCTGATTTGACTAATGAACCGGTTTAGCCGAACGTTTGACTGCATCTTCATCTGGAACGAAATTTGTGTCATCGGAAATAGAATTGATTATCTAGCAACGCTATATCAAATTTGTTAGTTACGAATTGTTTAGTTACAAATTTGAGGGGCATTTTTACAAAAAATGAAATATTCTTATCGAATATTCATTTGATATGGCCAAAGCTCATCATCAATTAAGCCAATTTTTTCTACAAATTTTGACCTAATACACGGGTGTCAGATCAAAATTAAAGTTATGTACATTATTTCAGAAATGGAGTTATTCTGTAACGAGGTCATCAATCAGTTACACAGAGAAGTTTGGGTTACTGCGCACTTTGTGCTAAAAGTGATCATAATGGTTTTATTAGGGCAGAATGGTATGATCAAGCCCGCACGTGATTCACATTATACACTGTGTAAAATGGGCTTATAAAAACGTCGTTTTGATTGTCTCTGGACTCGAAATTCCAATCTGTAAAGAAAAGGTGAATTACTCTAAACTTGCCAATAACTGTAAAAAATTGTTTTAACTGTTTTTAGTCCCAGCTGCTTTCAAAACGAGGTTTCTTTTACTGAACACATTTTCACAGTTTAGGTGTCTTTAAATACAATGGCAATGCTTTTTATGTCCTGATCCATTAAATCGATCAAGATTTTTAGCTCAAATGCCCTTTCATCAAATCTTTTAAAAGCAACTATAACATTGTATTTCATTTCATACCTAACACTCTAATAGTACATGAACAATGCTCGACATGAGAAACTATAGGCAACCTTCAATCCGGATGATTAACACTTCACTAAATCACAAATTTTCTGATTTTCAAGTCTTTGTTTATATAATTTTGCTACACAATAAATAATGTCCTACAACTTGAAAAAGTGTTTTGTCTTAGCGGTTGTAACAACCCCTTTTTTCGGGTAGGCTATGTATATGCAAGCCTGAAATTAGCCTTTTACTTGTTATCCTAAACCAAGACATAACTCACAAAATCCTAATATATCTTCTGTAGAATGTTCTAGAAACACAAAAATAATGTCATTTTTTCCGCAGGTGTCAAAACTTACACGCAAAATTTCTGACACACACATACATACACAGTACACACGTACATATAATCAACTGACTGCCGTAGAATATGACTCACTAGGCCCAGACTTTTGGAAGTTAAATACAGTCTCTTAAAGGTAGTAAATATGCTGTCAGATCAAGAATTTATTGTAACCAGGTCAGGGAGTGGCCATGGTAATGATCGCAAATATTACCCGTCCATGGACTAATTACATTAAATGTTAGGGCCAGTTCCATTCAATCCAGGAGAAAGAGCACTGAACACAGGATTAAGGAACTGGGTAAGGAATAAATTCCCTTTATATGTATGCAAAACGTTATCCAATGATGTTAAATTCATACGAAAGCTTAAAGAAAAAAGAAGTTCTCGAAATATTTATATAAAAAGGCAACATGCTTTGTTCTACTTGCCAAAAGCTCCTTGGGTTGAAGAACGGGGGAAAAGAGTAGAGGTATTTTCTTATTTAAAAAAGAAACACTCCTGAGTTCAAAAATTTATTCGCAAATTGATTGTTGAGGTGATGAATTCTAACTAAGGATATTCTAATGATGAAGCTGTTTTTTTCTCAAATTTGTATACATTGAACAATATTAAAATGATAATAGTGACATTGACCCGTCTTGTTTTGCAACAACGGCCCTTCCGAGTCTAGTTATCATAGTTAGTTTAAAATGTGTCGCTTACGAAGGTGGAATGTTTGAAGCTGTCGGTCAATTCCTACGATAAATCTCCGGTGAACTGATGGTTGACCACCAGGATTTTGTTAATCTTTTTGGATGAAATTAGTGGTTCCGCTCTTGAAACTCTTAACAGTCCTGCCGGTTTTCCAAAGAGAGGTAAATGGCACTCTTTCTTGCCTAAAGAGGAGAAAAAATCTTTGATGTATCTGGAAACTGGAGTCCGCATCTCACTCCTAAACGTATATTATAAAATAATTACCAAAATGCTGCAAACCGTATGAACTTGGCCGTGAACGAGATTATACAACAGAATCATCAGACCGGGCTTCTTAAGGGTCGCTATATTGGCAAAAATGTTCTAGATTACTTTTGATATCATAAATTTTACAGATGTTGATAATATCTGGTTTTCCTTTGTTATTGATTTAAGAGGGCATTTGATAATATTAGCAGGGAATTTTCTACATAAATCTCTATAAGATTTGGTTTTGGCCCCGTTTCCAGAGATGGTATTAATACTATATATACGGAGGCGAAATTTGCGTTATATATGTGTAGCATGCCTCTCATTCTTTCTTTTCTTCAAAATTTGAACAGTTTTCCGTCAAGTTTGCGCTTTGTCGCCTTACAATTTTTTTGATATGTTCAGAACCTTTAAGTCAGTTCAATCCGTGTATCCAAGAAAATAAGGTATAAATGTGTCTTCTTGCATCAGTGGTAGAAAAAGATATTATATTCATAAGTCGTATGCAGATGACACCATTATATATTAGGACAAGTACAATGACTCTTTACAGGAAACATAGGATCTTTGGATCATCATTTTCATTTTTCTGGTGTGCATAATACTATACAACATTTTGTATAGCGCCTTTTTTCCAAGGATTCAAAGCTAAATCGAGAACTAAATAAAAGTACATTGATAGGCTATTATAGCCGGTTACGAAATTAAAATGTTGTTCATTGTGAACATAGACCGATGAATTGTCAAACGTTCATTTTTTATTTAGTGTTATGGCAATAGCTTCTATGATATGATGTTAACTTCAATAAGCGACGTGCTGATATAAACCAAACAGCCCCTGCAATGTGGAAGGCGAGATCATACCCGTTGGTAAAGCTCACTTTGATCAAAACTTTTGCGGTGTCTAAACTTGTATATCATTTTCCTTTATTTCCAAACCTCCAGAGCATGTTGTATATTTTTGGTGGACTTGTTTCAGATAAGTTTACGAAACATGACTAGACCTAACTGGTTCCAATGAGGTTTTACAGTTGCCCCGGATTGGCCGAGTCCTTTTATAATTTCTTAACTTTTTCCTGATCAACTGTTTTAAAAATGATAAATCCAATGATGCTAATTGGAATTGCTGTTCATAAATTCATTCAATGCTGTTGGCGGGGGTGATCTGCTATTTAAATGTATTTTCAGACACTAGTTCTTTATAGAACATATAAGAACCCTTTTGTAAACGATATTGTGAATGCTTAGCTACCAATCGTTTTAAAAAGAAACCCGATGAGACCATATTCTCAATGAATTGTTTGGTGTCATTCTTTATTTAACTTGATAATAAGGTGTTCTTCTGAAAACAGCTGGTTTAATTCTGGTATTGTGATATAAAAGACATGTCGGATAATTTAATTTTGATGCTAAAAATCTGGCAGGATAAATTCTCTAGCAAATATAAACTGTTCCAGTATACAAACCCATATCTGCCCTTCCTAGTAGCATGGACCGGTAGCATTAATGAATTTCAGCTGACACCTGTATTGTTTCGCGGTATCGACCAATTGTTTGATATTTTGGGAGTAAAATCATCATTGCTTAGAAAACAAGTTTCGTGATATTACCGCCACTTTCCTCCTCAAACAAAGTGAAGAAATAGGGAAAATTTAATTCATAGTACAATCAAAATAGGTCAAACGTCTTTATCGTGGCTTATATAGGGTGAGTACCAAAATGGATCCTGATTGTTTCCGCTATTTTGAAATCTAACATATGTGGTTCATCTCCAAAGCCTTTTCATTATCAATTTAATTTTCTGCAAAGAATAATTCCAATCGGTTAATTATAGCCGAGCTACAGTTCTTTTGAATTAACTATTCATCAGCTTTTCCTCCTTCCACCTATCCATGGATAACCCATTTGAATGCACGGGGGCGGCCGACTAACCAAATGACTCCCCAAATGATAGGTTATGCATGTTTTCTCGTCAATAAAGTGGTATCTTAAGGGTCAAGAGGAGAGAGTGATAATGGTAGTTTTATGTGCAACACTTTTTTTTCAAGATGTGGCATAATTTTGGTCTACAAATATAGACAAATACTCTAAACCGCAAAAGGTTGTCACCGGTGTATGTTCCTTCATATGGTATGACTCATTCAACTCCTCCAGAAACTGACCCTGTATCAATTTACTTATTTTTCAAATGATTTTAAGATGATGCGGCGAGAAACGTTATAAGAGGGCATCGATGGGTAATTGTGACTGAATTTTCTGCGATTACAATAGGCATCACACATTTAATCATTGCTGGCAGTCAATAAATAGAAGACCGATTTAAAACTAGCCACAGTCCATTATCATAATGGGCGGATGCTTTATACGCATTTGAATATGATAGGGGATATTTTTCGGGGCATTTTGGGGATTTTTTTTATTAAAGGATACGGCGACCTCCGATTTTCGAATATATTATTTTGAGTAGAAATTAAAATGTCGCATCTAGAACTAAAGAGAGTCACCCAAACTGCTCATTTCCAATCGTTAGAGATGATCTATTTTCCGTTCATGGCATTAAACATATTATCACAGTATAACATGCCATAGGACACCGTGTATAATAACAATTCTCCAGTCCGGATCAGGGGAATTTTATAACAAAGTTATATTTTCTTATAAGACTTCGATTTGTGCTTAGTTATTTCACCCAATGATTAGTATATGGACAAGCATTATGTACATGCAAAAAACACGATTTGTTTAAATTTGAGTCGCCCCATGGCTTTTATATGCCAGGTGCCCAGAACAGTGCACAAGTTGGAGATGGGCTTTCTATGTGTGTTGCCCAAAAGGATGATTATGTCTGTATGTATTTTTGATGTTTGTTCTTTTTGTTATGTGTGTGTGTGAATCAGGATTATTTGAAAATCAGCAACACAATCACATTTATTTCATTCATTCCATTCCAATCCACACTGCACAATGTCCTGTAATACTCATTTTCATATCTACTTTGTTCAGGCCTTCACTCTGGTATAGTTTTATAGGTGCCCTAAAAATCTTACCCCTAAAGGCCCGGGCGGAATCCCCCCCAGACAGTTTTTTCGTATCTCACCTATTTTTATTTGTTTTCACCCGAAACTGCATGACCCTTTTTCCTTTGGAAGCTTGCGCTCAATTTAAGACCATGTTGAACAAAATCGGACCTAGGGTTATGACGCAAGCGTAGGTAATCGCGCACTGCGTGCGAAAAAAGCTATTTCCCATGAATTACACGGAACCGCAGAATCCAGTTTTGGGTGCTAAGAAGACATGTTGTATCTTATTTGCTTATTTGTAGCAGTGTGCGCATACTTGGACACACATCATGGCCAAAAATCCACTTTGCTTGAAAAAAGGCGAAAACCATGAAGTTGCGATTATTTTTGAGATTTTTTTTCGCATTTTTGCATGAATTCATGTTTCACTGTACTGTGACGTCAGGCAAGGTATTGTTGTACTTGTTGGGATCAATGGACTTAGGAGGTCCATAGCTATCCATTGGTACAAAACACTATTATAGTTAATCAATCCGTTTCCGAGATACTAGAGGTGGAATCCCCCGGCGGTGAGATGGGTCCAAAAGCCCATGGTTTTTTTTTTTTTTTTTTTTTTTTTTTTTTTTTTTTTTTTAATTTTTTTTTTTTTTTTTTGTTTTAGGGTTAAATCTCCCTAACTGCTTTTTAAATAAAACAATAAACTTTGTTACGTAATAACATGCTTTTGGAATCGAATGCTTCTGGTATTTTTATGCCATCTGCGTATGATATCAGGTCAAATTTGTGGAAAATATCGATGCATTGTTAATGGTTTTGAACATATAAGAATATAAATATAAACAATTCTTTTCAAAAAAAAAAAATCTAAAAAATCACCTTTTTAAACCAAATTTTTATTTTTACCCTAGACATCCTCAAACTATACCAAAATTGTATCAATCTTGTAAAAATCTTATTGTCTTTAAATGACGTAAAACGCACTCTTTTTTGAGATTGTAATAAAAGTTATACATAAAAAAACTTTTAGGTAAAAAGCGCCCATTTTGGGACGCGCATCTGTGGATTTTTATTTTTGCGCAAGGCTTATTTCATCCAACATCCCTTTTCATACCCCCCCACATATACACTTTGCATGTATGGGGTCAAAACTTTTATATCAGATTCTGTAATGTCAACCTTTTTTAGCGAGATACGGATGGCTGGCTCCTGGACTACAAACAGTGCCTAGGATATGTGGTCCTTGCTGTGTGGTGCAAACTCTACACTTTACTGCAAATTTGTGATATGACTTCATGGTTAGCTTGAGTGCCAGTACAACCTCAATTCTTCCCTTCCATTCTTATTTGTCCCAGTCACAGTATTGAAATGAGATTTCTTTGGTTCAAAGGGTCCTATACTCCTATTTCATCCTATCATCTGGATTTTTTTTCCGAAAATTCATTGAATAAGAGATCTCTACTCTTCTATACAAAATCCCTATTTTGGTATTCTAATAGATCATGTTAGAGAAGCTAGGATAAAATTGAGTTGGTGCATTACAAGACCTTAAAGACATAAAATACCCCACAATTAATTTAAATTTTGTAGTGCTTAAATCGATCTCAGTGTATTTGTATTAATATGATAGTTTGAAATCCTCCCGGAAGTGTACTTCTTGAACACCATCCTGCTTAGATTCAAATCCTTGCTAGAATTCAATTAAATGGCATCCAGACATTAAAGTACCATGCACTTAAATTTTATACAAAGATACTAGGATATTTCACTGCAACAAACATCAGCCTAGTTATCCAGTTCCGCTCTCCTGTTACATGATTTTTTCAGTTTTACACCACAGGCACAGCGCAGTTTGCCTTAGGTATGCATGCAGCAGAATCAATTACATTTAATTTTCTTTACACCTGCTAACATAAAAGCTTGATTGTGAAAATGTCTTGTCCTCCTAATCCTCTGTTTGACAGGGGAATTAACACCAACTAAATAACATAAAACTTATTCCAGCAGCTAAAATCAGCCAGAACCAAGCTATAACATCCCAAAGGCAAGCTCAAAACAAAAAGAAACAAGCAAAACCACTTGATAAACAAGCCCTTAAAAGCTAAGTAAACTTCCTTAGTGCCCTCAAGTGGTTCTTATTGTTGTTCAAGTGGCTGGTTATGTTTATTTCTTGCTTCAGTTTGATATGTGCTTGCTATTGTATTGTTTCAACTAGTATTAAGAGGGAGTGGTATTGTTATCTGCAGTTATTCCCCTTTCAATTCAGTGAATTAAAACAAGATTTTTTCAAACCAAGACGTAATGTTAGCAGTGATCTCCAGTTGAAACTTACTTCTAAGGTGTTTGTCAACAATGTTTATCAAAATCTTATGTTACCTAATGCATATTTACAGCAACCGGATTAATATTGCCTCAAACCTATGTTTACAGGCACTATCAGTGATCCACCTTAGAGTGTAAAATATTTAAATTTGCGGAGTAAAACAGCTTAAACGACAAAGTGATGTGTATGTTTTAATAATAAAATATTGACAAAACAGAAAAAGAAAACCACAGTGCTTAAAATATGGATCTTCACTCACAAGACATGTACATTAAAAGGTTACTTAAAAGGTGGCACGACAGATTTTGAGACAACACCCTTATATTTTGTCACAATAAATTTCATAAGATTTTCCTTCACACTCAATCGATCTCTTACCTGTTTTGGCTACAGAACTGTCTTAAAGAGAGAAAAAAAGTGTTTTATTTTGGTGGCTATATTTCAGATGTAAATCAAAGCTGAATTTCAATATTTCTCCTTATATGAAATTAGCATTTCACACTTTTTGTCCAAAGAAACAGATCTCAGCTCTAATCCTTTTAATGGGGATATTTTGATGGAAAGCTTTACATCAGGGCAAAAATCAGACTTTCAATTTTTATAGTGGTACCTTATCGTGAAATTCTCTTGCGAGCTTATCTAAGTCACCATAACGGACAGAGCTTCCGATATTTGCCTACATGTCCAGTTTTTATCTTATTAGGTTTGCTTTCAAACTAAATTTGGCTCTGGTATCTAGGAACTACTATTTTCTAATTTACCTTTAAATCTTAAGGGCTACAGATATTTGGTTTTAGATAATCATATGTGTATTTTTAACAGCGCGTACATAATCCATGTAACGGCTCAAATGCGCTTTGCGTCAGCCATGAAAGGCGCTCAGCACATCAGAGAACCCATAATACAGAACAGATTTTGCCAAAGTGCAATTTTAGAAGCAGGGGAAACGAAATACCAGAAAAACCTGCGGGAACGTATGATTGAGAAACCAAATTCACATAAAGCCATCGAGACGAGCCCCGGCTGGGGATCGAACCGGACATCATTGGTGAAATGCAGGGAAGATACCTACGCCAACTCGTTCGATTTAAATGATCACAAAAATAGAACCAGTTTGTTTACCAATATTAATTTTACCCAGTACTTACTCTCCTGGGCTTAACAAAACCACAAATTTAGCTCTAGCTCTCGCTCAAGTCATTGAAATAATCGCACAAAATTTATAATATTTTTTTATGGGAATTCTCAAGATGAAGGAGATACTAATTTAAGGCCATGCCCCTTAATCACTTGGACGCCTTATTTTTAGACTAAGGGTCCAATTAGCTTCAAAAGGCTCTCCCTTTCCCCCTCGTAAATCGAACTGAATATTCAACACATTGTGTCGCAGAGCCTCCACTTAGGCACCTCCACCATACAATTCTTTAATGTTCCATACTTGTGAATCTCATGTTCAGAAGTTAAAACATTGACACAATAACATCTCCATCAGTCTAGCAAATATTGAGTCATGGGGTCACATCAAGGGGCAATGCCTGATTTCCTTCTCTGATTTAAATTACCAGTCATCTTTCACAGGCTGACAAAATGCAAATGAAGCAATAATATATAAAGTCATCCAAATCTGTCAAATTCGCAAAAACAAAACATACTTTAATACTGATTTCCCATTTTTTTCTGTGAAAGCGTATTTCCCAATCAGCCCCCACCCAACCCCCACGGCCACATCCAATTTTAACTGTCTTAAAACTATTGTGTAAATCACCTGACTCTTGTTGCATTCATGAAAGTACATAATATGTTTATGCCAATTTTGACTTCCTAATATGAAAATGAAATGTGGTAACAGGCAGGAACAATGTGTTGGCTCCATTTGATATCATTGAAGCAGTATAATACCACACGACTTCTTTATGGCAATGCGTCACTTTTTTTTTTGAAGCGTGGACCCACCCTTCCTCACGGTCCCAAATATGACGCCGACTGACTTCGAAGCTTCCAGTCAATATATGTCTTGCGATAGTGAAGTCCTGGCGTTCTTTGATTTTCATTTGGTGAATCTTTACCTAGAGGTTTTTGACAGGGGTGAAGCTTTGACGGGTGATTTGTGATTCCGGTGATAAGACGTCGAAACCATTACGTCGGTCGCGGTCGAAAACATGTCGAAACCGTGCAATTTCCTCACAAATCCTCACAAAGCAACAAAGCACCATAGAGATCCACCGCCGTCCGGCGGATCACCGACACAGAGATTCGTCAAGCACTTATGAAACTAAGAAACAATTTTGGTGTATTTATTGTTATCAATTCAGAATTGTTTGCGACGCACGGGGGAATCCACTTCCACTCTGCCAACACGTTGAAAAAAAGTGGTACCCCTATAAATGGGTTTATTGGAAAGAGTAACAAAGATAATCTTTGGGATACTCCGGATCATGACTGAATCAACGTTTGCTTTATGTCTACCTTCACTGTTTGTATAACTTTACTTCAAAAAAAATCGATGAGATAAATCATCTTGACGTGCGATCAGCTGATTTCCGGAACACCATTGGCTGTAAGTTATGTTATACTTTTTTATATTATAGAAATTACGCCTTAATCTGCATGATTCTAGCAGAATCTATGACGAAGCGAAACTCACTTCAATGCACGCGATGATCAGTAAATTATACAACCCGAGAAGTAAATTGGTAATATTATATATCAGCCGGAGAAAACTGGCGAGCACAAAATAAATAAAGACGAAAAATAACACGGTCCCCTAACCCGGAGCCTCTCGCTTCTAGGCGTAGAATACACCACTGCCACATAAACTGTGTCAATGTGGATCCCAGTGAACGAGCACTATGTATTTTCAGTCTCTATTCAGAGTTTCAAGCGGACCGTAAATTTATAATTTTTTTATATGATAGAATGAATGGGAGGACTATATGCATGATTCTAAGCCAGAATCTATGACGAAGCGAAACTCATTTCAATGCAACGCGAGGATCAAGTTAATTATACAACCCGAGAAAGTAAATATTGGTAAATATTATATATAAGCCTCGACAAACTGCGAGCACAGAAGAATAAAGACGAAAAATACAACAACGGTCCCGAACCCGGAGCCTCCACGGCATTGTGTAGGCCTGTGAGAAATACCACTGGGCCACAGAAGACGTGGTCAATGCGGATACCAGTGAACGAGCAACTAATGTATTTCAGCAGTCAGTCTCATGGTCCAAGTTTCAAGTCGGCTGTATATATTTTTTATATATAGAATGGGAGGACCTATTATGCATGATTCTAGCAGATCTATGACGAACGAAACTCAAGTCAATGCAACGCTAGGATCAATTTAAATGATACAACACGAGAAAGTAAATTGGTAAAGATTATAGATACGCTCTGCGAAAGTTAATGGACTTTCTCATTTTTTTTCCAAGGGATGAAAAAGACGTCATATTTTAAATCACATAAGACCTATTAAAATTAAAACAAACCTGTAAAAAAAAAAGAAAAAAATAAAAAAGATAAAAGTAAAATGAAAAAATAAATAACAAAATTGCTCGTACTTTCAAGCAGAAAATATAAAATTTAACCGGTTATAATTTTAAAGTAAACTAAGGACCATCCCTTCCATCACACCGCCGTAGTCGGCTGCAAACATCAAGTAAGCAAAGAAAAGTAAAAGAGATACTGGTGGGAAATCATAAAACAAAACAAATATGGACATGGAATAAGATGAGTCGATTTTGATTGCGGTTGAAAAAATGATAACCTATTTCCTATCAGTATCAGCAAAGATCGGTGCAATTAAGAGACCATGAAATATTTACCACCTCCATGTTACAAAATACGACTCGCAACTGAAAGAACGTATACCAACCCATGGTCTTAATGGCCTCATAGTCGCGGTTTCCCACTCGCTCGCAAAGGGTTCCCATCCACGGCCTTTTGAGCTGCTATTATTTTCTCGATACTTTCTTCCAGATTTTAACGTCCTTACTAAAACTTGGTATTTGTTTACGAATTTAGTTTCTTTTTTCTGTTTTTAACTTAATATTTGCGTCACTTGGTGTTATTAATTTACGTTAATCATCACTGATCTTGAACGATCTTGTTGTGAAAACTGGAGCTGGATTAAAAACTGTCAATCAGCGAGACGTAATATGCTTAGTGTTGCCGCTCTACCGACAGCACATTCGCTCGTGCTTGTGAATGTCAGTCACTTCGACTGATTGCAAACTCGACCGATAAAAACCAACATCGACGGTCAATCCAACTCGGACGGACAACCAAGAGTCCGACCGCAACCTCCATCTCGACCGATACACTCGACCGTCTAATGCCAACTCCCCCCCCCCCCCGACCCCCGTTTTCGAGTGAACTACCAACTCGCCGAAGTCTCGCGGTGCCAACTCGACACCGGATACAACTCAACTTGTATGTATTTCATCATGCCAGGTTGTTTGGGATGGTTAAACCAAAGCTATATGCGCTAATTTAGCCAAGCTATATTGTCAAATAGGGATGTGTATATTAAGTGTAAGTGAATGGCCTGTTTTTGAAATTGGGTTCTATCGACTCAACACGATACTTTTTAATTAGCATAATTCCGTCAATGAAACACACGCGAACTCAATATTTAACGCGATGCGTAAATAATGTCCCTGCCTAATGTTCATCACTACATGTGATAAATGTAACTCAACACCCTACCCCCTCCCCAACCCCGCAACACTCCAACACACCCCCTCCCCAACACCCCGAAAAACCCCACGCCCTCCCCATAACACCCCCACACCTTTCCCCACACCCCACTCTCATCCCCAACACCCCCTGCAACACCCCCACCACCCTCCAACAACCTCTCAACCCCCCTACCCCCAATCCCCTATAACCAGCCTCCCCCCTTTCCCAACCAACACCCCGAACGCCCCCCATCCCTCCCCAACACCCTCATCCCCCACTTCACTCCCATCCCCTCCGCACACTCCCACCCCCTCCCCAACACATGCAACCCCCACCCCCTCCCCAACTCTCCGCACTAACTAACCCAACCCCCTCCCACACCCCGCAATACCCACCCCTCCACAACAGCCCCAAACACTCCACACCCTCCCCAACCCCACTCCCTCTCCAACACCCAACCCCCTCCCCAACACCCCAACCCCCTCCCCCACACCCAACCCCCCCTCCTCGACACCAATCCCCTCCCGACACCTCAAACGCTCCCCAACACCTCACATCCCTCCCCATAGCATAGTATTCTCATGTAGCGAAGATATTTGCCTATCCGATGACCCGTTTCAGAGATACAACAGCCATTACGCATATTTAATTAGCTCATTTGCCATACCTAAGCCGCATATATCTCACATACTTTCAAAATGCAAAAAATGTCCCCCATGAAAGGCGATTATGCAGCGCAGGATTTTGAGTATCAATGTCCCGTTTCAAAATATAGTAATTAACGCTGATTTTTGCATCGTAATTAGCTCATTGCATACTAATTTTGCCCGAAATAACGCCCAAACTCTATCGGTCAAGAACTCTTCAGTCTGCTTCCTTTCACAAGTTGCATTATTATGGCCTGACAGAACTCCAGAAACTTGTAAACAGGCCTTGCAGGAAATTCTCATAAATTATGCAAATTAAGGTACTTATTAGCTATTTCATGGCCACAATCTAATTAGGTCGAGAACTCACCACCCCGCTTCTTTAACCCACCAGTTCACATTGTCCACCCTTACGAACGCCATATCAATGGTATACAACAATGGGTTTAAACATTTTGTTGGGTGCACAGACGGACCGGAAACGACGGACAAACGGACACGGACGGACGCGGCTCATTTCATTCATAGTCCCCGTTCCGACCTTGTTCGGCGGGGACAATAAAATTTTAAAAAAACGACGGAATAAGATAATGCATTTTTATTACTATTTTTGTTTTGGTTGTTCTTTTGTTTTACTTTTAGGCCTATAAAATCTCGAATGGACATAGAGGATTTTGAGGATCCAGATTTTTTTCTAAATTGTTGGTGTTTGGTAAGCTTAAAGCTTAAAGGCCGACTAAGAGATTCGATTTCTAGATTTACTATTTTTAATTACTACATGTGTGGTATTTAATAGTAATCAAAATGCCATAATGCCAAGGTTAGAGAGAATTTTTAATGTATGGATCACGGTGGATGTGATTTCCATGATCATGAAAGTATATAAATGCAATGGAGACTGGGGTAAGAGAGCAACCAGCGATTGGAGAGCACTACAATTATTTACAAAGTAGCAAGCCTCGCCGCCCTCGTCATCGAAGTTCCTTACCCTGTATTATGAGATTAAAAGTGAGATCAAACCTATGCGAGTAGGATATAGTTTGACTATCTCAAACTGAGCGATTTGGAGAGCATCATCCGGTGTGCACTTTGATCCCTGCCGGGAAACCTGATGCCGTCGATTTTTCATTGTTCCCAACATTTGCATGTAGGCCCCCTAGACCGTGTTGATCGATCACGATCAAAGACTGATCAACATGATACTGAATATATTCTGGTCGACTGGTTCTGGCCTAGTTCATGGTTTCACACAAGAGGGACAGAGATTGCCTTCGTTGCTAATGATAGTACATGTACTTCCGTACCTGAGATTATGACATATAGGATTTCATTTCATTCCGTACAACATAATCGTTTTTAAAACTGTTGTTATTCCCAACAAGAATGGCCATTCACTCAACGTGCCCCGCGAAATATCTCGGCTCGGCGAGATGCAGATATTAGATTTTTAGCTAGATATGTTTAGATTTTCTATAACATTTTGATTAACCAAAAATAAGTAAATGCTTTTAGCAACTGCTTCTCCACAAAATAGCCTGTGTATGTAGGTAAACTGTATATAGAGTGTGCCTGCGTTTCCGATCCTAGCAGGATCTTCATCTTCGTTGATCCTACAGGATCAATCATCACTCATAATCAAGAAATTTATATAGCGCCAAAAACAATTTGTTCAAGGCGCTGCAAACACAACATAAAATATGAATACCAATTAAAAGTAACACACTATAAGCGATCTGGAGAATGGAATTTGAGAAGTTTCTTTTCTTGACTGAGGTTCTGGATCAGCATTTTTTGATGTTCATCTGGAAGAATGTTCCACATTTTAGGACCGGCACAAGAAAAAAACCTGTCAGCGAAAGATATTCTTTGAGTTCTACGTTCAACAAGCCGTGTCGATGAGGTGGAGGAACCAACAATCGGCGAACTGGTTTGGCAGATGAAGCATGTCAGATAATCAGCTTGGTGTTGCTTTGTGAAGGCTTTGTCAAACACGCAGTACCAGAACTTTGATTGAATGCGGTAACTTACTGGCAGCCAGTGAGGTCAATGAGTTCAAGGTGTGATGGAGTCATAGTTACGGCTTATTGGTGATAACCTGCAGAAGTTCTTTGGACATTCTGAAGTCTATTTAACAGAGAATTGTTGACATTGCAATTAAGGAGGCTTGTTTGCAATAGTCCCCATCATGGAAGTAACAAGGGTAGAACAGCAATCGTGTTGCTTCTTCTGTGACCCTTTTGCGAGCTTTACTGATTTTGTTAAGTTGAAAGTACCGCCCCCTCGCTGATTTTATCATGCTTGAAACTTGAGCTGTCCTATGACATCGCAGAAATCAAACATCACCCCGAGATTTCTCACTGGGTTAGGTGGACAGTGATGTCAATCCAGCAACAGAACAGACGACAGTTAATTTTGCAAGCTGGGCCTGAACCGAACACCATACCTCGTGCCTTTTCAGCATCGAGTTTTCAAAATTTCTTTGACATCCAGTACTTGTATTCATTGATACAGTCTTCAGGATCCAGCGGATATCATCAAAGCAACTTCGCAATGCACACATTGAGACTTCAAGGCTGACTCGGAGATTTTAAAAATATTATTTTTTTTTTGTAGGTGATTAAAATAATCATCTAGACTAAAGATAGTCACTTAATAAACGCTAGTTATTAGCAGAGTTAATGATGAATCGGATACCGTTTATAACAGAATTCCGGATTTGTAATTTTATAAACAAGTTGTTTTTTATTTTATATGAAGATCTTCGATTTGAGTTTAGTGATTTCACAATAATGATTATTATATGGACAAGGCATTATGTATATGAAAAAAAAAACACGATTTGTTTGAAAATTGAGTGCGACCTTATCGGAAGCCTTTAATAGTCTGTACGATAATTAGCTTTACATAAGAAAGATCATAACAAACGACTTGTAATTAAAGATTATCAGATTTAAAAAAAAGAATCAGTCGAGTCAAGTCA
The DNA here is from genome assembly GCA_023653785.1 of Ophioderma brevispina. NCBI lineage: Eukaryota > Metazoa > Echinodermata > Ophiuroidea > Amphilepidida > Ophiodermatidae > Ophioderma > Ophioderma brevispina. Next base: position 16,050 of record JAMKCH010002585.1, on the reverse strand, counting down.
ACATTAGTCTATAAATCTCAATTTTTAAAGGGACAGAGTGGGATTTTTCCTGAGGTAAGATTTCCTGCATAGTTTACTTGTTTGGTTAAAGACACTTTGAAAAACGTTTTTGAAGACTTATTCTTTTTAAAATAGCTACATAATTTTCTTTTATTGGACCAACACTTTAACTGAGTAGAACAGAAAACGAAAAGTTTCTATGAAATTTGTGTTGTTGTCGTTATTAAAATGTCCATGTCCCCGCATCAGAAAATAGACTTTCTTAACGAACCCAATTTTAAGATGTGGTCAATTGTAGTGTCTGAAGAAAACTACTATTTCTATTACTCTGTGAAGGGCTAAAGATTTTTGATATTTTTAGCAAATGTGCCATTTTGGTCGACCAATTTTAATTTATATACAACTTTTCGATTTATTACCCCACTTATGAAGTTTTTTGACGTCGTTTGGTGAAACCCCCCTTTTTGGCCACCCATATTACGCTCAATGTTTTACGTGTGTTTGGATATACGAGTAGGCCTCCTATCAACTAACTGCTTTAAAAAATGATGAACAACTATTTTATGAGTGCTATTTCAAATCTCAAATCTACAAAATCATAAAACCCCTGCCGATTTGCAGAGGAGACGGTACTAAACATTTTGGACACATACTGTTAGGCAGGGAATCATCATTTTGATTTTAGATGATGGTATATTGAATGGAGATTTACAAATACAGCTCCTTGAATTTTGTCGCGTACTCGAAACATGTCCGGATTTGAACCAAACATATTGTCATGGAAGATTATAAAAAATACAACAATTTATTGACGACAGGTTTATCATGCAGCTAGCTGCAAAAAGTTTTGTAGACAAAACTATACAAATATACTTGTTAACTATATATATATATAGTGCATGTTTTGATAATAATGACATTAACTCTTTAAGTTTTGTAAGTTTCTAACCTGTGCAAGTTCATGCATGAATGTTTTTCTCATCGGCATACGAGCATACTTCATTGGCCGTCATGACGAAAGTACTAAGTGTCGTCCTTCTTATAAAAGACCTTTTTCGGTTTATCACTTCAGGTGTTCTCTCATTTCTTTACGGTTAAAATATATCATTAGATTGCTATCAAGGACAAATCCCAGTTAGATAAATTATTTCAAAAATGTTTTTTTTTTTTTTTTTTTTTTTTAATAGAATTAAAAAGGTAATCAAAATTTTAGATTTGCCTCTCCATTTTAATCTAAGATATTTGGAAGAGTGTGATTTAACACATTGGCGAGATGATCAAGTTTTCAACAAAATCGGTTAAACAGTCCTCGTGTCTCTTACAGATGGAATTTTGCTTCTTAAGAACTTACATGCGAGATCTGTTGATACTAATGGGGAAATTGATGAGAATGTCTCTGATGTAAAACCCAAAATGAGTCGCAACTTTTATTTCTATATGTCAGCGCTTGACTTTATCTTTTGAAATATCACGCGAAACATATTTCTCATTTATATAAACAAAAAATCCTTTAGTTCGAGCATTTTTATATTGTACACATCCTAACCGGATTAGTGTCCAACATATCTCACATATAAAATCTTTGATGTTTCATGCTTTTTTAGGACAAATTGACATGATTTGCCATTTCCCCCCAATGTTTTATGTGTATTTAATTTTAAAGAAATAACTATAAACGCGAAGATTTAAAATTTACACACACTGTAGAAAGAAAAAACACGTACCATTAAACTTAGAGCCGTTTGTCCTATATGTAGGATTCTTATAACCCTCTTAAAAAAATAATTACCACGCTCTTGGGTTTCCTCGAATAAATAGACCTATTGTACTTTTGACAAAAATAAGCTAAAATAATTGGTAACATTTTACCAAATTGTCGTGTAAAATATAAATATTTGGTCTTCTTTGCACAAATTATTTGTAAAATTACCAATTTGTGGTCAATTGCGCCCGCCCAAGATGCATTTGCATCAGACATTTTCCATGATTAAAATACTTAACACGTGACAGTCTTAAATTTCGGTAGTCGGGATCGTGTCGGATCGGAAAAAAAGGTGCTCAATAGGGTCTATGCTGGTGTTGGAAATGGCGGACTGAAGACCAAATGTATTTTTCATTGCCTTTGGTGCTTAATATATATCTAGAGTGTAACTTTTTTTTTTGTTTTCCATTTTGCCCAATTTTTAAATTCCCATTTACCATTTATTAGTTAAGCAGTCAGACGTTGTAACATCTATGGCTGAATAACATTGAGCACCACTGTGTTTTGGACCCGATAAGATAGAACACACCTGTAGGCCTAGTAACATATAAACTGTCTCCTTAATTAAAATCCCACGTGAATACGCGAACAGAATTATTGCATGGGTTCAGTGGTGGGATATTTATATCCTGGTTTTTAAAAGTTCGCTTTTCATACTCATGTAAAAGAGTGAACGTCACGCTAGATCTATCTGATAACCCATCTAATTTAGCCTGAAATTCCTCGAGAATCACTCCAAACCGAGTGAATTTTCACTCTAACATTGGTGGGTCGTGTGACAGCTCTTAAGAGTTGACGTCCACTCTTTTTACATTTATTAGTATAACCTACTTGTCCTGTTTTGTCAATCGATGGTTTTCCCATTTCTTTTAATTTAATATCAAGTTAATAAACAGGGAGTAGAATTACTCCAATTTTAACTTCTTTTGATTTTAAATTGAGCACCATGTTATTTAGTTTATTTGTTCTTGGTGCGTTTATGTATATTTACTCTCCGGTATTCAGCATTATTTTTAATAATTTTCGTGAGTCTTTATCGCTGTTTTTGTGTTCGTTGTGTTTATGTATATTTACTTTACTTTTTACTACTCTCCCGTTGTTATTTTCCATCAGCATATGTTAATAATTTCTGACTCCTTTTATCCGTTGTTTTCATATCTCACCCCAAAATTACGATAGATTTCAACAAGAGTTCACATACAAGGTATTCCTTTTAAAAAAATCGAAACCCTGCTTTTTGCACCGATTGAAAGCTGTCCTCAAATAACACCATCTGAAATGAAGTTGAGAATTATTTTTTCGTTAGCAATTATAGTTTGAAAAAATTTTTAATGTCCTATTGGAAGCAATACGGAAGTTCCAGCCTTTGTTTTATATTGAAATAAGAATTCCATTCACAAGGCATACCGATAGATTCCCAGTATCTATGTCCTGATCTAATTACATGAATTGATATCTATACAGGGTGTCCCAGAATGATTAGTACCATCGATAAACCCAAAATGTTTTTATTTTTTTCCATCGAAAATCAATAACATTTAGGTAGCTTGTTTAATTGTCCAACTCTTAGACGGTAACCTTTCTAGAAATTTTGAATCTTGAAATTGACTAACCAAGTGAAATACCTCATTGTGTTAGAGGTGCTGATTCATCCTTTCGGCAAAGTGAAAAAATGCATGTTGTGTTAATCCCTCGACTGCCCAAGCCTTTTTTGCGATCACATTATCCGCTTTTGGAAATCTCTCGTATTAAGCACTTGATACTTTTGATTTTGGTACCATAGCTATCTATGGTCATTTTCTTTCCCTTGATACACGATAAGTACCAGCATGCCTTTTATGGCATCACAGTGACGTCCATAAAGACCATTAGGCAGCATTAATTGTCATTCAGAAACCAATTGCAAAAATAGCGAAATTCAATTTGGCAAACCAAAATATTAGGACTATCAGATTTTTTAATTAAGCTGGTTTTGGCTCTAAAATCATGGCAAATACAGCTTTTATATTACATACAGAGGGTTTTAAGTGGCGTGACTCTGCGAGAAGTCCAAAGAGAATCGGCCCAATGCTTGTGGGCAACCCTGAGCTTTACTGTCCTAGCGAGGTTTTAGACATCATTTTGAACGTCATACTGGGCATATTGTACTCATTTTGGTAGCGGAGGAAAATGGAGGACCACAGCTCTCTATTGGTACCAAAATAACACGTTTTTGAGTGTTTAATAACGATTTCCCGAAGGGAACTAAACATGTTGTAAAAAGCTTGCCAGGAACGAGGGTAAAAGTACACCTAACTTTTTTTCCCCTTAGCCCCAAGGATGAAATCGCACCTCTACACAAGTGAGTTATTTCACTTTGGTTAGTCCGATGTTCACGATTAAAATTATTATGAAAGTTACAGTATAATGAAGTTGGATATTAAAACCAGCTTACCTAATGTTATTGATTTTCTATGGAAAAAAATAAAACTGGTGGGTATCGATGGGTAACTAAGCATTCTGGGCACCCGTATATATTGGTACTTTTAATTTAACACGCGCAAGTTACATATTTTGAAAACATTTGCATTGTTGTAATTTAAATATCAAATTTAACACCATGTTTTGTTTTGGCAACAACATACCTAATATAAAATACGGACGAATCAAAATTACTTTCCCTCAGGATAAAATATGCGCTGAATTTAAAATTGTGTAAGAAATTCACAATTTTGCAAAAGTACATTTTACCATTAAGATTACATCGCTTTCAAACGAGAATTTAAATTGTTTATCGATCAAGTCATTCAAATGCTGCAAACCCAACACCAACAAAACACACAGGCACAAACCCAAACAGCCCCTCCTCTCCCATGATACGCAAGCATCTAATATACCCCTATTTTCATTGCTCACTGTTTATACTGAACACGCCACCAAATGTTTTTTTTTATTTTTTTTTGGCCTTTTGTTGCGCACACTATATTGCGATTTTAGCGGTTTCTGTATTTATCAAGTTTACAACAAGTACGGGTAGTAGAAATGACTCACCACTACATTTTGGCAAAATCAAGACCAACTCGCCGATATCTATCTTGTCAATGTTTATTACTGAGTTGAAACTATCTCCGCAACCTTTCGGAGAATGTGTATCAATGATAACCACAGCGAATTAATCATCTTCAAATTAAAAAGTAAAGCTTTAGTTATACAGAACTATTGGAATCATCATTTTTGTCATTAACTTTCGCATGTAAAAATTTTTACTATGGGATCCATACATACAGCAGAGACATTAATTCAGCGGCATGGCCACATGGTCCATAAATGCGACATCGGAAATACGGTTCGGGCTGTAGAATTGAAGTAATATTACTCTTCGAAAACCATGGTTAATAACTTTTCAAGATTCACACCTTTACTCATACCGTTAATCCAGAGGTGGAATGTTGATCCGACGCAAACACTGCATGCGAAATTTGTGTAATTTGCAGAGACCATCTCTCGGTTTATGTTCCTTTGGTGCAAAAGGGATCCAAATCCCCTTAAAGGAAATATGTCAAGATTTTTGTCAAGCTCAGTTTGACTTACATTCATACAATATCTGTACTACAATCGCGAATTTCCCGAAAAAATAATACAATTTTGATGTAAAATTAAACAAATAGAGGCATTTTAAAGTTTTGCTTTTTTGACTATACGAAAAAACGGGCGGATTTTTTTCGCCACACGGCTCTTGATCAAAGCGCCCAATTTTGCTCTCCTCGTGACGTCAAAGTGATGACCCAAAACCTCGTTTGACTCGAATTGTTATTGCTGACACTGTAATATTGATGGATTACTGAAAGTAATAATACAATTAGAAAAATACGTTACAGAATGTGACATATTTTGTTTCTTTCGTTGTGTTTTTAAATTATTAGTCAGTGGCAACACTGCGATCTGATGGTCACAACAACGACGTAAATATGGATTGTCTTCACTTTGACGTCACCATTTGCCTGCGATGTGGTGATTTGTCGGAATCGTTTTCGAGTATGTCAGCTATTGGGCGGAAAATTAAAAGGGCAAAATACTCAACAATTTGGACACTTTTCAACTTATTTTGATTGATTGTAATCTACGTTACTTAAGCTTTCCATCATACCAAATTTTCCAAATATTCAAATGATGACATATTTCCTTTAAGACCAATTAAATCATACATTTCCGGGGGAAAGTTTCATTATCGGGCGCCCCCGTTGCCTCTCGTTTTCGGTAATTCTAGCACTATATCCCATATTTTCTGCATATTCTGTTTCTCATGTCCACTTATGTTGAAAAAAAATCGTCTGAATCGTACATGTCAGTAGTGATATAATGGGGTATCAGCATTATACTGTCCGCTTTTACATGGAAATGGTAAATTTACATCTTCTTTGCGACTTTATATCAACTGAACCTTATGTTTGGATTATACAACAAGATGCTTTAATATTTTTACCTATTGAAGAGTTCTTTCCACAATGATTTATCCCATTTAATAAAGGGACACTGATTGCGTAAGCCCATACCTTGACGGGGACCGACTGGGTGACCAATCGCAAAGTAAGATTTTTTTCACGGCTCATATTTCTGTATCTTCGAAAAGATTAATATGGAACGACTTCCTACCTTGAATTTTTTTAAAACTACTACTACTTTGACTGGGTTGATAGAAGAGCGATAGATTATCATCTATAGGTGTTAGGTTCAAAACAAATATGCATTGTCTAATGTATCTATTACTCTACTGCCCATTATCAAAAGCGCGCTCTGTTTGATTGTTGTTTACCGCAGCCCCATTAATCTGCAAATAATGATGGTCGCGCTTACGCTCTAATGCGTAGGCCAAAGCGCACATTCTTTTCGGCGCGTGCCACCTCACTAGAAGCGCACACGCTTAACATTTACGCGATAAACAATCGCGCGCTCTAAAGACGTAAACAACTGTTACATTTTTAGTAAGAAATAGACCAGTTTTTTGGGCATTATTTTACTTCTCTACGTAACTAGAATCGATAAATAAAGTGTGCGATGTTCATGTTTATGTCGATTAATGTGTCCTCGTCAGTAAAAACATTTTAAATAAGGGGTCTCGGCTTCGCCTCTGCCCATGATTTATGTTTTTACTTGCCTCGGACACTTTATTCTTACATAACATGAACAGCTTAACCCTTTATTTCTTAATATACCGTTCTGATGCTATCCCGCTAGAAAGCGATGGACAACCTTTCGAAAACTTACACCGATATAATTATATCTATCGCTCTTCTCTCAACCTTCTTGTGGCTCAGTTTGATTCGAGCGCGTCACTAGTATACGGAGGTCGCCGGTTCGAACTCCGCAAGCGCACACTGGGTTTTTTTTTCAACACTTGTGTGCGCTGGCCTTCTCCATGGACGATTGACTTTTTTTGTTTTTTCCTACCTTGTATTTTGGTACAGAAATTATACTTAAGTGGAAACAAAAAGGTGTTTTTGGGTTTTTTAGAAAAATTACAAAAAAACAAAAATGCAATTGATTTAAAAATTTTCCAATTGAAATTAAAAACACTAACCATCATTTTCAGATAATCCTTTCAGATGGGAGATTTTTATGGAAATGTTAACAGCACTGAAAATCATAGCTTCATTTTTTTTTAAAACACCGTTCTATAAATCTCTCGTTGCTTAACCTTAGCCTATCATTGATTACGAATCATGATTATACTTAGTAAAGATAATTTAATTTGATAATTAGAACAAAATATTTAAGTATAACTATATAGTAGCTTATAGTAGACCCCACTAATGGAACAAACTTAGCTCCGTCAATTTGGACAATTGTAGGCGTGTTATGTTCAGTTTCGGCAAATATTGATAGTCTCTTTTAACCAGTCGTCTTTTTGCAAAATATAATTAACTATTACGCTAAATTAATGAAAATCTATCATAAAGAAAACAATTTGTCATTCGATAATCAATTTAGCACTATTCATCTTACCTTATTGTCACTGTGCCTTATTGGAAAGGAACGAGACAGTCTAGAATTATATTTTTCATTGCCAGTTTGTGAACAATAATTATATAATCCACGTTAGTATATTTATTGGCGTTTGGTTTTTACAACTTTAACAACATGGCAACGCGCGTAAGCGTTCATCCAACAGTAGGGGTAAAACAAAAAGAAAACATGACAACAAAATAATTTAGATGAAACAAATACATTAACTTCTTTTATGGTAAATAACTTTCCGTATTATTGTGTACTGCATCCTACATGTATACTCCATAGGCTATACATTACATCGATCACCACGGTGCAGTTCCAGTTGCTTAGTTCCCAATAGTTCGTCTCTACTGTGAAAGGCCCTGGGATTAACTGGCATACAAACACGATAGATATCGGCAGGCTGGGACAATATACTAAGCTAGCAAATTGGTATCGTATTGTAACCCGTATTGTAACCTGACTGGGGGGAAAAAAAAAACTCGATGAATCCCCGGGTAAAATCCATTCAAGCCATATCTTTGCACCCCTCTCAAACAAACATTTTCCCCTTTTTAAAAAATCGGAGAGACTCTCAAACGGTTTAATTGTTCGATTGAATTGGGTTCGATTTTGGAACCCAAACTAACCCTCAAACTGCGTTTTTTCGGCAGTTAATTGTGGAGCACCGACTTTAACGAGCGTAAAGGTTAGAAAATAAGCTGATATGGAACCTACTACCATTCTAAGTGTTATCTGTATGCCAGGCTAATTAAGATCCACGGTTTGGTAGTTAGAGAATTATTATACTAGCGCTGTAGCTTTGATTTTGGTTTCATAACAGAATAGATGGCTAGAAATCAAGAAATCAACCAGGACCAAAATCTAAACATCAAAAAAATACCATAATAAATAATGACATGCACGTTCCACCCGTGCCGTGTACCCCACAAACGTCATCATCGGTATGACCCAGGGACGCGATCGGTCGAGTTGGAACTTCACGCGACGGTCGACGTTGGTAATTTTTTTTTTTTTTACATACACGGTCGATTTGGTTATCGTCGAGCTGGTCGCACGTCGACTTGGGTTGTCCGTCGAGTTGTGATGTGGTCGAGTTTGTATCGGCGAGTTTGGCAATCGTTTCCCCCCCCCGAAAAGTGACTGTGTCCCGGTCTTGTTTGCCGATTGATGCTGGAAGACCCCTTCTTATTGATCCGATTGTTGTGGTTTAGCTTCAAATTTATGAATAGTGGGGAATGTTTTGACAAGCATTTAATAATGATTTTTCCCGGCTAAATTCATGTCAAATGTTTGATTTTCAACTCAGAGACGATGGTATTTGAACTAATGAATTACTGGAATTAACTTTTTCAACAATCCTGACAAAATATAATAAACGCTTCGGTAATGCGAAAAGCATAATTGAATCCCACGAACCTTATAGGAGGCCCTCGACGGAATAACATATACACGTTTCAGCAACATCAAAGGTAAATCTTTGATCATATAGCTATCATTTTAGGTACCAAGGAATTAATCATAGCTATTTTTGGTTTTTTTTTTTCAGGCAAATAGTTAACAGCAAATAAAAGTAACTTTTATTTCAAACGTCAGGACAAATCCGATTACCACCGGGAGATTTACCCAAGTTGTTTGCGATATTACCGTGAACGACGATACTGTCCACCCTTACACTTAGTAAAACCCTTTCCAATAAAAATATTATTTATAGCTTGCAAATATCTAAATGTACAACAAATATTATTCAGCATTGTTGTGAATGTTTTTGTTTAGTATATACTATACTTCAAGCCTATGAGAATATACTTTGGCCAAAAAGACGAATAACAATTCATTGAAACTTCATAAATTCTTGATGTGTGGATCTTGCACTACACCTTATACATACACACATATATACCTCTACACATACACAGACAACACATACATACCGACATACAAACATACATGCTCGCCCCCCACCCCCCCACCCACCCACACCATGCAAATGCAAAACATCTACTTTGGATGTAATTTTTCACTCGTGGGGTCTCTGGAATAACACCCACCCCAACAACAATACACCACACATACACACACATACATACACACACTCCCACACACAACGCTCGCACCCACAAGCACAATGCAATGCACTAAATCTTTAGATGTAGTTTTTCACGCTCTTGGAAATTGTTTTCACGTCTTAGAAATTTGACCGCCAAAGTGAATCCTCTGGAAAAATTCCTTAACAGAAACACTACCTTGGTTTGGATCATCATCACCACCAAACTTAACTCTCTATCTCTGTGCTATGCTTACCTTCTGATAGTTTGCTTCTACTTTAAATAGTCCCCAAACTGCATGTTATGCAACAGTTACACTAATATTGAATGAATTGATCAGGAAATTGCTCAGTATTATTACAATCATGCATGTACATGATGCTTGTCACTTGCCAGTACATAACCAGTACATTCGCATGCAGTGTGTTTGATATTGGGCTTTCTCATAGTTTGTTGCTTGAATGAGGTGTAACCAAGCATGTGAATAGGATTTGAGAAGCTTTGTAACCCACACCAAAAACATGTTTTGTAATTGTAAGGAGTAAACAAATAGTAGTAACAAGTAACGACATGAATTTTGTACCCAATTATGCACGAGATATGAAAAACCATCCCCCAAATTTAGCTTGTTTTTATATTATTTAATATTTTGATTTTCTTAAAGGTTAAGTTTGTCCTCTATAAACAGGAGTGTTTTTTGTGTTCGAGCGTATGTACCCACAGCTAATTGCACTTCTCATGTGGATCCAAAGACCTTCAAATATTTGTCTTTGGAGGATCTGATCCCGTCCCTTCTTCCATCATAATAGCTTGGTTTACAAACAATGTTAGAGTAGTTGCATGAATTTTGATAAAATACATTCACTTATAAACACTGAGGTTACACAATAACTCAAAATGATGATCAAAATGCAACATGATCATTTTAGTGTTATTTCTTTAATAAACACATGTCAAAGCTAACATAGCAAACCTGGAACTTTGTCTGGAACAAGGAACAGTTAACAATGATAGTTTTTTTTAACAGTTAACAAGAGTTATTAAACAAGAGATGTAGTTAAAACGGTTTTGTATACATACTTAATAATCTTTGTTTTTATTGTTATAACAAACAAAACTGTATCTGAAGGAACCTTGGATTAAAACAAAATAAATAATAATGTTGCGCATCTTGAACCTGATTCCGACTTGTTGGTTTGTAAGAAGTGTGGAATTCAGGATTTGATGATTTGTAGTCTTGGTCTTGTAATAAATGAACATGGTGAATTGTAATGATGTGAAGGACGAAGCTTGAAATACATCAAAGCTAATAGTGAGAGGTTAAACAGTGGTGAAGCTTAACTATGCAAATGGCAATATGATGCAACCGTAGTGAAGCTTGAACTATGTAATTTTTAGTATGGTGAAACGGTGGTGAGCTTCAGATCTGCCAAATTGACAAAAGTGAAGCGTCACCTTTGGAAATAATCAAAGGGTGAAGCTGGACTAACAAATTTGGGCAGATATCTGATACCGTGACTTTGTTTTTTAGCAATGTGAAGTGTGTGAATCCTCAATGACTTGATAATCATTGCCCAGGTGAAAAGAAAGGTGATGACGTGAGTAGGGTGGGTCCACGCTTCAAAGTGACTCCATGCATAGGCACACAACCCCAGGTTTCGTTAAAGGTGGCACGAGAGAGTTTGATGCACCCCCATATTGTGTAATAACAGTAATTTTCATATAGAATAGACACTCAATACATTTCTTACCTTGTAATTTTTGCTACACAGAAATTTCGTAAAAGAGAAAACAGGTGATTTTGATTTGCCTGTCTTCAGTATAAAACACAGGCTGAATGAATTTTGTATTTGCTCCTATAACGTATGACAAATTGCACAATTTTTGTGTAGCCCAAGAAACAGTTCTCAGCTTAATTACTCCTTTTAGATGGGGGGGAATTTTTGTTTTGATGGAAAGCATTTACATCAGGCAAAAATCACTACTTTCGATTTTTTAAAGGGACCTGATAATGTGAAATCTCTCGTTGCACTTAATTGTTGATATTCAATGGGTAGTGCTGGATTTTGTTTGACTGAACTAAAAACTCCCACAAGATGCTTTGAAGATGAGCTACAATGTCTTACAAATAATAAAGTAAACTATTATCACAGTTGTACAAATAAAAAGTTGAATTTTCATAGATATTTGGCAATGATTAAGGAGCCAGTTGGATCACATTTTAAGGCTAATCTTTTCCTTTCAGACAAAAGCGACAACACTTAATATTATTTTACTCCTCCAGAAATTAGATGACATTAGAAAAAACAACTAGAGTAAAGACTTTTAAATCTGCTGCCAAAACTAATTATTTTTTCAATCAACATGTGCATATGTTTGTATACAACCATGTTGTTTGAATATTGTGTCCTCTTCCCACATCTGCACACATTTGAACACACAAAATATGGACACCTGGACTAAATTTTTGACTTCCCAGTCTTTTACTACTTATCTCCCCTTAGATGAGTTTCCACGGCAGCATATTTCAGCATACGATGGTATTTTTAGCACTGAATTTATTTATAGAACACAACATTCTCCGATTCCATGAGGAAACACAACATTCACCGATTCCCATGCCAAACAAGACATAACAGCACACATCTGCTATGTAACAGTAGATTACTAGTGTTTTTTATTTACAATACCCTATGTTTGGCTTTGCCAAGTGCTAATGACAAGTGTTTTATAAAAAAAAAATCAAGCAACTTGCAGTGCTGCATTATATTAGCTGCGCCTGTGTGGCTAAGAATGCTGTATTCAGATCATTCACAGCAGTTTATTCAACTTTTTAATCAGATTCAAGCTTAATTTTTTGGCAGGTTAGTACAATTGTGAGAGGCTTGTACAGGGCGAGTAAACAAAACTTGACCCTGATTGGTCCGCCTTTTGAATTTTTTAAATAATCATATATCTATCATACGTTTGGTCATCATCTGAAGCCTAGTTATTATCTTTAATTTGCTGCAAGATCATTTATAATCGGTTGAGAATAGACTGAGCTACTGTCGTTTGAATCAAGCAGTCTCTTTTCCACTCTGTCCACGGATCACATGCTGGTGATAGCGTTCATGCGGCCAAGGCAGTGTCCAGAAGAAAATCGGCTATTTATTTACTGCAGAATAAAATGTGACGATATTTAAACCCACAAAATTCCGTACCAATTTAATATCGATGCCTCTTAACGTTTCTACGTTCTCATCACTCATAAAAATCTTTGAATATACACTTTAACTCGTTACATAATCAGTTTCTGAGGTTGTATTGACTCATAGCATAGAAGGAACAGACATCGGTACAAACTTTTGAGGTTTAAAAGTATTGTCTATATTGTAGACTGGATAAAGATTCCACATCTTGAAAAAAGTGTTTCAAATAATACTTACCATATTCACTGGCTTTATCACTTTATTTGACATAAACCTAGACAAACCTTTTCATTTTGGGGAGTCATTTGCTAGTTGGCCGCAGTGCATGCAAATGGGAATCCGTGGATAATGGTAAAAGTTGACTACTTGATACAAAGACTGTAGTTCTGCCTATACTTATCGGATTGTAATTATCTTTGCAGCAAAGTAAAATAATCAAGTAGGCTTTCGCGATGATACCAGATATGTTAGATGTATATTATTAAAATTAAAATGGCTGACGCAATCAGGGTCACGTTTTTTTGACTCCCGCGCTGTCTTTGTGAGAGGTTTCAATCTGTGAGGTTTCAAATCTAGTGAGACTCAAGCTGTGAGACCGTGTGAGGCTTCAATTGGTGAGGGCTTCAATCTGTGAGAGGCTTCAATTTGTGAGGCTTCAATTTGTGAGAGGCTTCAATCTTTGAGAAGATTCAATTTGTGAGAGGCTTCAATTTGGAGACCTTCAATTTGTGAGCGCCTTCATTTGTGATAGGCTTCAATCTTGAGGCTTCAATTTGTGGAGCTATGGAACCCCAAAGTAGAGCTTCAATTAATTAAAGGTTTTTTATTTGTGAGGCTTCGTTTTGTTCAAGACTCAAAATTGTGAAAGGTGTTACTTTGTTCAGGTGAGAGTCTTCAATTTGTGAAAGGCTTCCAAATTAATTTTTTGAAAGGCACATGTGGTCCAGTTGGGATACCACAACCGACTCATGACCCAAAGGTCTTGGTTCGAGTCCCGCGGAGGCCAAAGTGTTGGTGCACTTTGCAGCACATTTACATTTACCCCCCTCGCTTGCCTCTCTCCACAAGTGCAAAATGGGGGGCATGTTTGGAATATTGTCCATTGCGTGGCCGCCCAAAGTATGCGTTGCCTGTGCATTTGTAAGGCAGCTGACATATTCTAGTGCAGTGGAATAACTGTAAAGCCTTTCATACATTGTGAAAGGCGCTATAGTAAATGTTGACATTATTTATTTACGGCTTTAAAATTGGAAAGTCTTTACCTCAAAAAGTTCGATTTTAGTATCATCCAACCCACTAGAACTCAGTATTGTATGTGTGCTTCATCTGACGTTCAGATCAGTTGTCTCTGCAAGAAATTCAAATCTTGCATTTTTACGTTAAGTCCATAAACAGACAGAATAAGGATACAGTTGCCTATGTCCCATAGAACCTGATACAAACATTTGATAAGATCATAATCAACAACTGCACAATAACAAAATAGGCCAATGTTGTCATGAAATGCACCTTTAAATCCTTTAGCACCAAGCACACACACTTTGGCATTCATTTATTTCAGAATGACTGATAAGCAAGCGAATTCTCACGGCTAAGCCACTCTTATAACTGTTGAATTTGAACTCAATTTGTTTATCTTTTCAATGTGTTGAGCGTGAACCAGAGGGTGTTTTTGAATCAATCCTAAATGCATTGCAATGTGCCTATACTGCACTGTACTAAACACATGTCAGTACTTAGGGAAAAAAGTGTTCAAGAATTTAATAACCCAAGACCTTTCATGATCATGCTTTTTTAAAATTCCATAAAGTACTAGGGCTTTGGGCTAAAATGGTGTACAAAGTCAGGAGTGGTGTTTTAAGAATAGGAGTTTTCTGGTATCACATGACCTTATTGAGGTGAAAATTCCTTAAACGGTGCATGGTGGGATTGACTCAAACACCCTCTGAGTGTGAACCAAGGGCGAATGCTTGAGAACGCTGGGGTTCCTCAGTATTACCTTTACACCTGCATTGACTAAAAAGATCGTTTTCATTAGCCAGGTAGGACTTGATTGCTTTTTCACTTCTTGCTATAATCACAAACATTAGTTTGGTCTACCATAAAAATGGAAACCAAACTACAGAATTATCCAATTTAATCAGCGCTGCCAGTATCTCCCTTTCAATTCAAATATTGAACTAATTTGTGTGGAATAATAGGGAAAATAAGGCCATCTCAATTTCCTCTCCTGCTCCAGACTTTCATAATGGGAAATCAGCTCCTTGACACTATATATCATTGAATAATTCACTTGCCCATGCTCAAAGAGTAGGTCGAGTTTGGTTTGTGAGGTGATGAATTGAGTTGGCGAGCTCATGTGATTAATCCCATGGAGAATCCTTGATTGTGACTATTAAGGGGGAAGCCAGAGATGTACAAGAAAAATGTAGTCCTCATTTCTTGAAAATCAAACTTTAAACCGACGAGAAGGCCAAATTTTAGCGTAGGCATCCGTGAAGCTCCGGAGACGATTTCTTACAACGGATTTTTAAGGGTACAAGACCCCTTCTCGAAAATAAATTGGTATCTTAACACGTTGGTTTTTGATGCAGTTTTTACCTTATCCTTAACACTTTGACTCAGAAATTCATTTCCGAGAATTGTTTTTATTATTTCCACAAACTCCGGAATCCGAAATTCCGGAGAATACATACATCTCTGGGGTAAGTGCTATCACCATGGTAATCCAAATGGCCCATACCGTCTCATTGGCACAAGAACAAAACCATCAGTAGAGCTTCTGCTGTAGAGCTGGGAGTTACTCGTTTACTTTCCTATCCATTTACAACAGAACTTTCCCAATGCAATATTTTTGTTTTTTAAAACGTTTAAACGGTCATAACGACTGTCGAATTTGGCACTTCCACAGAAATGCAATTCTTGCACCCTAAATCGTTCGTAATCAGGTTACCCGCTTTGCATATTCGATCATATAAATCTTGACCTAAATGTTTTTTGTACTTACCTACGTTATGTTTCAATCCCATACAGCAGTTGAATACCCCAGACCCAACAACAA